>VYZX01007295.1:0-30341 GCA_013401335.1 Brachypteracias leptosomus | reverse complement strand
ACCCTGCACTTGACTTTGTTGAACCTCATAAGGTTCACCTGGGCCCACCTCTCCAGCCTATCCAGGTCTCTCTGGATAGCATCCCATCCTTCTGGCATATCAACTGCATCCCCCAGCTTGGTATCATCTGAAAACTTGCTGAGGGTGCACTCAATGCCACTGTCAATGTCATTAATGAAGATACTAAACAACACCAGTCCCAGCACAGATCCCTGAGGGACACCACTTGTCACCTTCCTCCACCTGGACATCGAGCCATTGCTAGGTTGTGACTCATCCATAGGTCAACCCAACTCAGGGCCCACAGCCCAGGCCCCAGCACTTCACTGCCTCAACATGTTCCTGTGTAACCTGCCCTAGGTGAACCTGCTTTGACAGAGGGGTTGGACTAGATGATCTCCAGAGGTCACTTCCAACTCCTACCATTCTGTGATTCTGTGATTCTGTTGACTTTCTTATGGGCACGAAGCACATAAAGCCTCTGGTCTGGCTTATAATAGTAATTGCTTTAAAATATTTTTCCTATCTTGACAGAGATTTGTCTGACTTCCTGTCTGCTACTCAGGCTTGGTTTTGGAATTATATTAAAAGTATAAGCTTTGAAAAATGAATTGAAATTAATTAGTGCTGCAGGTATTCAACACACCTTCAATTCAGTGCCATAAAGCATTATTTTATTTCAAACTGTCAGCCAGAGAGACAGTTATTTTATAATGAATAATAAATAGAGGTTTGAGATAACTTATATTTTTTTAAATCCTGTATCGGTAAGACATAGTTCTTGAAGGAAAGAACGTGAAAGACAAATTAACTTGGTAGCATTCTGGACCTGATAAGTAGAGCTGTTTGAAGGATAATTGTTAATTTATTTACTCGACACATTCTGTAAACTTGAAAACCAGAAAATAGTAGATGCAACTGAAGGCTGTGAACAACACAAAATGCTTCACAGGATGTAATTCTGCTCAATATACTCAGAATTGAGTATATCCATGTAATCAATTTTCAGTACCTCAGTACGGAAGGTTTCAATAAACTGGCAGTCATTCATAAAAATGACCAACTAAGGCTCCTTTCTAACACACATTTTGACATATTCTTAAATCAAAACAAGTTTATCTGACTTCAGGCCTTTTGCAGTAAATGGAAGTAAGCTACATGTTACATAAAACCAAAGAACTGTAGAAGTCATTACGGAACTGAGATCTACCTAACTATATGAAGATAATCTTGAATGACTAATGATCTCTAGAAGACTCTCTCATCAACTGACTTCAGAAAATAATGCTGAGCACTAAGGAACAAGATTTTATCAGCAAGCCAAAATATAATGAAATAAGATGTAATAACTTACATATATCTTTATGACACAGTTATTAAATTAGCAGCATGTGTACAACTAGTAGCAGAAAATATGTATATATATATGTATGTATGTGTAAGTATAATATATACATGTATGCATACTCCTGAGTTTCTTTTATTTAGGTCCTATCTGAAGATTGAAAATAAATAAAATGACTTGAATCAAGTATTTTTCCCTGTAGGTAATGTGAGCAAAACATTTTCGATATAATGATGACTAATTTCTACTTCCAAATGGAAAGATGACAATAAAATACTGTTCTGGAGATGTAGGTTTGTTGTAATTGTACATTTGATGTCTCATAAAAATGAAAAGTGCAGTGAGTATACATATTTTAACCCAATGTTATAGTATATTGGGGGCAGCATTATGTCTTTAGGTACACTGCAACTTTCCTCTCAAAGGATCCCCTCTATAACTCAAAGATTAACAAATAACATCAATTAAAGAAACACTGTAAAAAGATACATGAAGGAAAATTAGATGAAATCTAACAAAGCTTTATTACATCAATAATCTCTCCTATCTCCAGTACCCAGACTTGTTAAAACTACATGGAACAAACTACAGTAAGGACGGACATTCACGCTGGAAAAACATGAAAGGAAAAAAAGCTAAGAAATTAAAATTTAAAATTTCATCATTCCATTCTTAAACAAAGCATAATATGTTCCATCCTTACTTAAATGGCAGTTAGATCTGTCCATCTTTTGACTTCTTTATTGACAAACTATCCCAAAATTATAATACCTGCAGTTAATCTAAATTCTTCAACAGAGCTGTAGTTGTCTGTATTTATGTTAAGCATAACTGCTTGCTACAGAAAGTTACTTTAAAAATATATAATTTATCAGAGAAATAAAAATGGCTGTTTCAAAACCACTCACAACTCCTACAAAATCACAGAAGGAAAACTGAAGAGAACACTAGGGATGTAATCAAGTCAAAACTGGCAACAGAACAGATCTTATAAATACTGTAAGATTGTTTAGATAAATCTGTATTCAAGCACACAAGGATTTCTTTTGGAAAAATATATCTGTAAATAAAAAAAGTGATTACACTAGTAAAAATCCCATCCAGTCATTCCTAAATAAAAATGTATATTCTTTTGAAATAGCATTAGAGGATTAAGTTTGGTACAAGCACAAGGAATTACAAACTTTTAGATTAGACTCCCAGCATATTTCCTCCTTTGAATATGCAGAGAGTTAAAAAAAAAAAAGAAAAGGAAAAGGGAGACTTGGATTGACACTCGTATCTGTATTCCAGCAGTGTAAAACATTAGGATCCAGGCTGCAGTATGTTTTTCCATTGGTGGAAATATCACATATCTCACTGAAATGTCAGGATGGTGTCTGGAACCATAAGACTTAGACAGACTTTATATCTCTTACTAGAGATTTAATCAAAGCAAACCGCCCTCCTTCAGGGCATGCCTGAGCTAGTTAGGTAATTCCCTCATTGACCATTGTACTCCCCTGTGCTGGCAACACAGCAAGCTGCCCAAGCACAATATTTGTACATCTACAGAATAGTCTCAACCAAGTGCAAGAGAGATTAGAAAAATAAGCACTTAAGTCCCCTGTGAGAGACAGCATGCTCCAAAGATGTTTAATATAGACTTCCAAGTTCAGAAATTTAGAAAAATTCATTCAAATTTACTTTCTTGGTACAGAACCCAGGATGCCTCACTCTCTACTGAGAACATCCACCTGGATGGATACAGACAATTGCTTGTTGAATAAATATGTGTTAGCCATAACTCTGACTTTTTAACCAGATTTGTGCAATACTGTTTACATGATAATAAAATGAGGAGAACCTTCTTCCTTTCTATGTAATAGTTTAGATGTCAAAACAGTTATTCTCAGCTTTTGCAACTGAGTTAGATTTTTTTGGGGAAAAAAATTTCTCCAGTTAATTTTGTACTATCACAGCAGTTTTTATTTTGTGGCCAAAGTGGGATGAAATTTTAAGTGGCCTCTTACTAATTACTCCAGTTGTGTTTGTCTGCTGGTTTTGGAACACATGTGTTTTTATTTTCTTTTTAAGACTTTATTTATACTTTTACAGTGGTTTTGCATTCCAGTCTCTGACACGTTATAGCACTTTAACTGTCTTTTACCAGAAATTACACAAAAATACGGGTTAGAATACTTTGGAGTAAGAAATCTGCATTCCTTGTCTTCTTTTTGAACAGATTCAAGCTCATCTAAAGAACACAGTTAACCGCTGGCCATCGTATAGGGTGGACAACTCCAAAGACTGCTTACATGTTCTACATTGAAGAATAATTTGCTAAAAGAATTCTAAGACCATGATTCAAGATGCTGCCAAATATTCTCTGCTAAACAGTTTAAGCTTGTCTGTTCAATCCAGTCTTATCAGATGGTTGTCAACCTGCTGTTCTCTGTATAGCATGCTGGCATACTGTTGATCTCAACCTAACAAGACAAATGCCTTTCAAAGAATGAGGTTTTCCCTGGGTTTTTTGTTTGTTTGTTTCAGAGCATACTTCTAGCCACAGTTCTAAGAAGATTCCATGTAGATGGACATACCTATTTTCAATCCTGTCATGTTAACTAGGTTTTTGGTGAAACATCAGCTCTTACTGTTTCCTATTATTTTCCCTGAACAATTTGTTTCTCATATATTTTTTTCCTTTATTTATCTGACTAGGACATTTTTAATATGCATTAATTGCATGATATACAATCTTACATGTTGATTCCTGATCTGAAGCATAACATCATTTCTACAACTCTTTTCAGATTCAGCCCATGAACTAAACAGCAAACAACAGGATCACAGAAATCCATGGTAAAAAAAAAGTAAAGAAAGGAAACACGAGGAAAGGAAAGCAGGAAATGTGAAAGTTAATTTCAGCATAGCTGATATAGTGATTATTACATATTAACACAAATTTGAACACTGATCTATTAGCAATAGGCTATCTCATGACTAATGTGAAGGAACGCATTAAGTGAATTGATTAAGGCTTTTCAACCACATCGTTGAATTGCTTGTAAAATGCCAAAGATTATACCTCAAATAACGCAACTGACATCAAGCCACTTACTCAGATGCGGTGTTAAGTGAAATTACTAAGATTCTATAGGAAAGAGAATTTCTTGTTCAAATGAATGTTGTTTTCCATTTTGAAGGAAAATCGAAAGGAGGCATGAATTGGGACAAATTCATATTATTTTCATCAGGTTGAATCTTAAGGGAAAATATCTGTCTAACATCATTGCTTCTCACTGTTCAATCAACAGGTTATCATGGATTGTCAACAAAAAGCAAATGAAATTTCAGAATAGGCTAAAAATTGATGTGTCTTTCTTCAATACTTATCTGAGAAATACACCTATATCCTGGTGCAAGAAGTTACCAGACAACTCTGTTTCACATAGTGTACCAGCTTCTACAAAACTTCAGAACTGGTCAGGCCTCCAAATTTATTACCCTCCTAAAGACATTGTAAGAATTTCTGAAGTGCTGCAGGAGCCAGTAGTAAACATCAGGGGAGGTTAGCACTGCCAGCACTATCATACAAAACCAGCCAGCCAGACTCTGATCTCAGTTTCTCTGGAAGCAATCCAGTAGAAGACAATGGAGTTATATTGGATGCATAGTGCTATAATTGAGATCTGAATCTCTCCTACAGAATTTAAGGGTGTCTGTTTAAATGAAGTTTGGGACCATCCTATGGGACTGACTTTACAGCTGCAAACACAGAATAGTATTTACTACACCAAGTGTTCATATTTACTTCAAAATATGATAGATACTTGAAACTTTGGCACACAGCTGCATTTATTCAACGACAGCCTATATTTTACAGGGTACATTAAGTAGTCATGGACATGTATAATCTGTACTTGACCATCTGATGATAAAAAAAATTTGTTGGAATATTCTTTAATGATAGTCTGCCAGAACAAATTTCTATCTTGGAAATTTTTTAATAAATAAATTAAAGGGTAAAAGGAAATAAAAGTCATATTTTTAAAAATAAAATAATTAAATGTGCACAGAAATTAAAAATTGGCAGCTGATATTAAAACTAATTTTTCAACCATGTTTATGTTTTCTTTGATAATATCCAGTAGTACTAATTCTATTTATGTTTTTTCTGCTCTCACAACCTCTATTCCTCTTAAACAAAGCCATACATGGGTTGGAGGCAATTCTATTTGTCACAGAATCACAGAATCACAGAATGTCAGGGATTGGAAGGGACCTCAAAAGATCATCTAGTCCAATCCCTCTGCTGGAGCAGGAACACCTAGATGAGGTTACACAGGAAGGCGTCCAGGCGGGTTTTGAATATCTCCAGAGAAGGAGACTCCACAACCTCCCTGGGCAGCCCGTTCCAGTATCCTGTTACCCTCACTGAGAAGAAGTTTCTTCTCATATTTAAGTGGAACCTCCTGTGTTCCAGTTTGTACCCGTTACCCCTTGTCTTATCATTGTTTGTCACCGAGAAGAGCCTGGCTCCATCTTCGTGACACTCCCCCTTTATATATTTATAAACATTAATGAGGTCTCCCCTCAGTCTCCTCTTCTGCAAGCTAAAAAGACCCAGCTCCCTCAGCCTTTCCTCATAAGGGAGATGCTCCACTCCCTTAATCATCTTTGTAGTCCTACGCTGGACTCTCTCCAGCAGTTCCCTGTCCTTCTGTAACTGAGGGGCCCAGAACTGGACACAATATTCCAGATGAGGTCTCACCAGGGCAGAGTAGAGGGGCAGGAGAACCTCTCTCGACCTACTAACCACCCCCCTTCTAATACACCCCAGGATGCCATTGGCCTTCTTGGCCACAAGGGCACAGTGCTGGCTCATGGTCATCCTGCTTTCCACCAGGACCCCTAGGTCCCTTTCCCCTACACTGCTCTCTAATAGGTCATTCCCCAATTTATACTGGAACCTGGGGTTGTTCCTGCCCAGATGCAGGACGCTGCACTTTCCCTTGTTCTATTTCATTAAATTTTTCCCCGCCCAACTCTCCAGCCTGTCCAGGTCTCGCTGGATAGCACATGTGTACAAGAGAAAATGTTCATTCTCTTTGCTGAAATGTGTCATTATACAGAGTCACTGAAATATAATAGTGAACAGCTTGAGGTTCACATACTTCTATCTTTTAAAATAAGTTGAAAATGAAGTCAGCATGGTTTGACAACAATGTTATCTATACATTTGAAATTAATTAGATAAAAGTGAACAAATTCTAGCAGTTTAAATCACTGTAATATATAAATGGGTAAAATAAGCTTATTAATTCAATTATTATGGCAAACCTGGTGTTTTCATTCTTGCTTTAGATGAAATTAGAGGTGACATTTAGTAGTCGTCACGGGAGTTTTTGCACTTCAGGACCACAAAATCCTCAGCAATTTGAGATCAAAAATAACACTTGGGAACTGCAGTAGTTACAATTAAGATCATGTAGTTTACCATCTAAGAAGGGAGTAAAATTATCTTTGGAAAGCATTAGGCATAATTTGGCTGGTACTTCTGAACACTAACAAAAGCTACAATAAAAAATAATTTGAACTGAATTGAGACACAAAACATGAAAAGATAATGTAGAATGTACTTGGATTTATGCTTGTGGGTTCTTTCAAAATAATGTCAGCTTTCATGGATACCCAATTTTAAGAAAAGCCTATTGCAAATATGCTCTAAAAGCAAAGGCTGTAGGCTCTGAAGAGTAAATAATGTGGTTCATCCAGTCATGAGAATGTCTAATGTTTCTAATTTGTTCATATTTTTGTTCTCAACAAAATTTGCTTGAAACTCCTCTCTGTAGAAATGTTTGTAAGGATTCCCCATTCTATGAAATGGTTGTATTTCTGACTTATATTTCTGAATTGCCTTTTCAGCTTTATGTATTCTTAGATACAAAGATCCCTTTCTATGCCTATTGTCGTTCTATGAAGTGGGAAGGAAAACTTTAACCTATATACTGGTATCAGGATGGGAGAGAATAATTGATGTTTCTAATGTTGAAATAAAAGAAATATTTCTCATTTATATTTTTATCTTCCTTTCCCCTCTTATTGATTTAGTTTAGTTTTAGATTTTGTTCTGTGTGAAATGAATACAAATCCAAAATTTTCAGCAAGTCCACTTTCAAAACTTAGCAGTGGTTGCAAATAGCATATTTTAAGATGTAATCAATGTAGAAGAACCACCATCCCCATTTTCACTTTCCAGTTGAAGTTCTGGAGTGAGTTAGAGAACTAAAGTCTCTGCTTCTGAATGAGATGCTACTGTGATTCTGTTGAATGATAACATGGTAAAATTTGACCTGTCCATTATGGATACTTTCTCCCTCCTGTAAGAAATTGTCAGACAGATCACAGGTCTTAATTAGGAGTGAGAAACTTGGGTAGCAAGAGTAAGTTTGAAACAAAGTATTGTAGTTTGTGGTGGAAAAAAGTAGGCAAGACTATTTTCCTCCAAAATCCTAACAAGGTTCCAAATTTTATTAATTATTTCTTGCCTGGAGACTATAATCACAAAGGAAATAAATCTTAACTATTAATGCAGTTAAACTATCCTTAAGCTCTGCTGCAAACCATCTGCGAAATAAATCTACCTCTCAATTACATATATAACTAAGAAAGTCTTAAAAGGTTCACTACCCAAGTGTATGCACGTTGAACAAATGGAGAACACTACTAGGCCACAAAATACATCATACACTGTAAAAAGATTATTCTCTGAGAGTCTGACAACATAATTAATTTCCTATATACTCTTCTCTGTCCCTTACTTCCCACAGTTCAGGGGAAATGCTTTTCTATGTTTGTACCCTTCAGGTTGGGAAAGTTATTATAGACAACTCCCTCTCTTCAACTACGTGAAAGGAGGTTGTGGGGAGGTGGGTGTTGGTCTGTTCTCCAAAGTAGCAAGTGATAGAGGAGAAAATGGCCTCAAGATACATCAGGGGATGTTTAGGCTGGACATTAGAAATAAATTCTTCATGGAAAGGGTTGTTAACCACTGGAACAGGCTGCCCAGGGAAGTTGTTGAGTCATCATCCCTGGATGTGTTTAAAAGCCGTCTAGATAGGGTGCTCAAGGATGTGGTGTAGAAGTGGGCCTGGTAGACACAGACAACAGTTGGACTTGATGATCTTAAAGGTCCTTTCCAACCATAACGATTCTGTGTTTCTGTGAAGCACCATCAAAACCTCGTCCTTGCTAAGCACTAACGAGGCAGCAAATTAGCCTTACACTAGCTTAGTTAAAATGTGCAGTAATCATGCCCATTTTTAATCATTCTGTAAGTAACACTGCTAAAATTATTCAGAATTAATAATGGCAGGAGGTTTTATAGCCTTTTCCTTGACCTGCCCATTCCCTTTATTTCCTTTCGTATAACACAGTTAGGAAACAGGAAACATATGCTAGCATTAATTTAATCTGGAAAAATTATTTCATAATCCTAGTCTTTCCAGTAATAAATTAAGATATTTTACTCTGGCCCCTTCAGAGAGACATTTACTTCTTTAGATTTCACTTAAATTCTCCATTTCCCGTATATTGTCCTGCTTGATCCCAACACTTTAAACTCTGATAACCTTAAGCGTCTTTTGGTCAACAGAAGTGCTGTTTTTATTTGCCAAACTATATTCAATTTCTACTTAACTCAGAATCATGTACTGTTTAATCATATTTCCATTTCAGTCATGTAACTGAATTTTAAGTGAAGTAAAAACATTTTTCAAACGTTTAAGAAGCAATTAGCATATTTTTGTTGTTGCTATATTTATAAATTATTAGTTTTTAATAATTCTGTTCAGAACATTCTATCTCAATCCCAATTCCTACTTCAGAAAGTTGTAATACTAAACATAATTTTGCTGCTGTTTATTGATCCAGGTTTGAGCTCTTTGAGCCCAGCTGATTTCCCTGTTTGGCTTTAATTGATTAACACAGAAATTACATCTCAGCTAAGCATTTGATGGTGAGTAAGATTCTGGATTTTATTTTGTTAGTTTTTAACTGTTTGAATTATTAACTTCATGTTCACTAAAATTAGACAATAAGTCAGCCATGGATCCTGAGTTAATATCAAAAGCAGTTCTGGCAACTACCTACCTCATAGGTTTCTATCGCTTCCTGTAGAATAAAAAAAATCTTGGAATACATCTGAAACAAAAGTGAATTATGAAATGCTATTACCAGTCTGGTATTGCTGCAAAGTATATTACATTACCTTGGGAAAAATAAAACATTTACAGATATAAATGTGTAATTATCTAAACTTTCATATTCATGTGTCATGGGTGAACACGTTTGACATCGATTTATCAGCAATTCAAGATTTATTAATAAAATTAGATAAATCAAAGGCTGATTTTAGCAGCACTTACTGACAAATGATTTAGTAAAACAGCAACTTAATTACAGATTTGAGAATGACAAGATTCACACTAATGTACTACAATGTATCTCCAACCAAAACATGTGCATATGTATAAACACAAATCATACAGACACAGAAATACTTGACCAGTGAAATATGCAGATATTTACACTCATAAAAGCAAATACACAGAATAAAACACTTAGATAGGTGAAGATGTGGGTAAAAGAAACTAGCCTATAGTCAAAATTTCCCCCTTCAAGTTTAGAGTAAATTGAGGGAGCTGAGGATCAAGGAGGTTGACTCTCCCAGCCTTTGCGTTGACTTTATTGTCAGGCAGTTCTGAGAGGCATCCCAACTCAGAGGAAATGCTGAATGCAACCCACTGCAACCCAGGAGAGTAGAGAGTGCCTTGATGTTCTGATACACCATCTTTCAAAATCTGTATTTTTCCAATGGATTGCTGTGTGACTCTGTGAGAGGAGTTGAACCCTCTATCAAGCAGCACATAAATGGGGGGAATTGTACCACCCCATCATGTACTTGCTCTACTGAGATCTTAAATGAGTAGTGTCTTAAAAGCTATTGTTTCATGCTCTGACCAGTAAAAACTCTACAAGATAATTTAGTGTTTCCTAAACCAACCAATATTCATTTCCTTCCTGTCCTGTTGGTATGTTACCACAACTTTGTGTACGTTGCCTCAAATAAGTGATATGCCCTTGTTATTAGTCAGTTAACTTTTTATTATTCTGTGGTCCTGTGCTTTAACTAAACAAAACTTAGAAATACACTAAAATAAACTAAAACTTTCCACCTCTTTGACTTTTCACACTACACCAGAGCTTCTTGGACAATTGTTATCCAGAAAACTACCCAAGTCAGGAAGACATTCGACAGAGATTATGTTGTATTCTAATTACCACAGAAATGCTTGCAATTTAAATATAAGAAATGCCTTATTATAGCAAGCATGTCAAATGTAGTAATGTCCAAAACAAAATCCATATTTGGAGTCCATTTGTCTGGTACAAATATGATTTTAACTTTCTAACGGTGATGGCTTCCATATGATGCTGGAGATGATCAAAATAAGAGGGATGGGGAAACAATTGGCAGGAACAGAACTTTTCCTTTCTTCTTGATAGAAAATGTTTTAGCAGATGCCTATTCAGAAGGAACTCTTCCAGCACTCTGGAAATGAAGCACATGAACCTCAGTTCTTTATTGCCAATGATAAATATCATGAGAGAAAAAGGTATTATTTTGTCTAGTATTAAGGGACATATCTTTAAATCCTGACTGTAAGTTATATGCCTTAAAGTTAAAAGTATATCTAAAGGAATAAGTCATAATATTTTAGCTATTATTTAACATGCCTAAATTGAACTTTACACCGTAGAAGTATGGTTTTTTCTCTGTTTTCAGACTGAATTATTTCTAGAGGGAAGGAAAATCAGAAACCCTCCTTTGTGAAATGGAAAGCATAGTTCTTCAATGGAACATGGGAATCACATTGAATTTGACAGTTTCCTTGGCACAATGCCACAGCTATTACCATTGAGCCAGGAGAAGACTGTAGCCAGTGGAAAATGGAAAAGATATTTTTCTCATCAAGTTGTACCAGAGTCTTGACAATATAAAAGCAAAATAATAGTGAATTTGGCTTCTAGGTATCTAGAAAGTAGATGTTCTTCCATTTACTACATGTACTTATCTAAGGAGTAATGCATAGCTATAATTGAATAATAATTTGTAGGAAAGTTTATGGTTTAGTGTCACTAGAGCAAGTAATTTAACTCTTTTATCAAAGATAGAAAAAGTACTCTGGGGACTGTTCAAGATCACTTTTTTTCAGATCTTGTTACTTCCTACTGTATCACAGTTGAAATAAGTTTAATTATGTTACCAGATTTTATCTTACAGTAGAACTGGAAGAAGAAACAGTGGTCAGTGTTTCAGCTAGCGGTTGCTTTAGAATAAGCTATTTTGATTAAAAATAAGCATTCTTAAGAATGGTTTTTGTCTTCCAAAAGAATAAATGCTTCTAATAAATTGACTATCTCATGAGGATTCTCTGTTAAGTGAATGATATTAGGTAAGTAATTTATGTTGAATAATTCTGAAAAGAGGTGCATTTCAAACCAGATAATTTTATCTTGTTGAAGATGAGTACTCATAACAAATCAAGATTAAAGATGACTGACATACCTTTCTTTCCTGAATGTCTTAGCAAAAAATCCAGTAGTTCCCAGAATCTTCAACAGACCTCTCCCAGTGAAGACAAACTGGGATTGTTTCAAGTGAAGCACTTCTGGTTCAATGAAACTGGCATTATTAAACAAAACTTTGTTTTGTAAGAAAAAAAGTGGATCATTGCTATTATTTGAAACATAGCACATAAAGCAAACTGTAGTGTTCCATCTTTTTTTCCTGACAAAGAGAGAAACACTTAAATCATAGAAAATAGTCTGACTAGTTTTTCAACATGCTGAACTTATTTCAGTCACTATTTTAAAGTAAAATGCACAGCTGGGAGCAAGTATGAAAGCCCTCCAAAGCTCCATTTCAGGCTTATAAACATAAGTTTGAACATAATTCTTTAGGGAGCTATGATAAAGGAACTAAGCTCAGACCAGTTAACTAAGCTCAAAAGCCTTAATGGTAAAACTGATGATGTCAGAGGTTGCAAGATGAGCAGCAGCCAGAGCATGCTCTGGCTCCACCAATTCTTTTAAACCCTGTCTTTTCAGAGAAAGCCATAAACAAACTTCATTTCTTCACAGTCACATGCAACCAGTCAAAAAATTATCCAGCCTATACATCTATACACTCCTTGAACAACAATCCATATCTTAGACTTTCAACTTCAGTATATTTAATGGCTCACTCCAGGGAAAGAAGATGCTGAAGCAAGTGAATGGTGTAAAAAGGTGGCACATTCAGACTTGAACATGACCCTCAGGCTACTCCTGCTCTACTATATAAGGTCAGAGTTTTTCTGAAGCCAAAACGAGTGCTCACTTTCTCTTGAATAAGATAGTGAAATTAACTGTGTGAACAATCTAAACCTAAGGCTGAGTATCTGTCATGTCTTAGAAGGTGAGAAGAGGGAAGAATTGTTAGATTATTGTTAATAAAAATAAATAGAAAATTGACAATTATTTCCACTTATAAAATGGTAAACCTGGACTAGGAAAGGTATGTTTTTCTCTTAAACATCCTTTAACTTCTACTCAAGGAAATATAGAATTGTTAGTGGGATAGTGAACCTGTGAGAGCAATATAAGCACAGACAGAAACAAACTTCTTGGGCATAGCAATCGTGAAATGGAAGATTTTTCAATTTGGGGGGAAGTATGGAGGGAGGGGCAGTAGAACTGCCACCTTGGACTTCCAGAGAGCAGACTTTGACCTTTCTAGGACACAGTTTAATAGAGTCCCTTGGAAGTCAGTCCTAAACAGCAAAGGAGTCCAGGAAGGCTGGACATTCTTCAAGAGGAAAATCTTTAAGGTGGCTATCCCAGTGTGCTGTAAAATGAGTTGGTGGGGAAGAAATCTGGCCTGGCTGAACAGAGAGCTTTGGCTGGAACTCAGGAAGAAAAGGAAAGTCTATGGCTTATTGAGAAAGGGGCAGGGCACTCAGGAAAACTACAAAGATTTCATGAGGTTATGTAGGGAGAAAATTAGAAATGCCAAAGCCCAGCTAGAACTTAATCTGGCTGCTGCCAAAAAAGACAACTAAAAATGTTTCTATAAATACATTAACAGCAAAAGGAGGACTAAGGAGAATCTTGAGCATCTATTGGACAAGCAATAAGACAAGAGGAAATGACCTCAAGTTGCACCAGGAGAGGTTTAGATTGGATATTAGGAAAAATTTATTCACAGAAAGGATTGTAAAGCACTTGAACAGGCTGCTCAGGAAAGTGGTGGAGTCACCATCCCTAGAGTTATTTAAAAGACATGTAGATGTAGTGCTTAGGGACATGGTTTAGTAGTGACCCCACAGTGCTAGGTTAACAGTTGGACTTGATGATCTTAAAGTTCTCTTCCAACAGAAACTATTCTATAATTATATGATTCAGATTTCACAGAAAAGTTCTGGGATTCCAACTGTGCATTTTAAATATTCAGTATCTTAGTTGTTTAGCTGCTAAGCAAAGTAACAACAATACTTACTGTGATGTAAATGAGCTGAGTAGATGCGTTAAATATTAAAATCAGTAGTCTACTTAGATTAGGAACTTGGGACAGGTGCAGATGCTATTAGTGGTGTTCACTAGTAAATCTGTTTTCCTAACATTCTGCTCCAAATTCTATTCCTGCTACCCAAAGGAAGAATCAGTTGTAACTACAGGATTCTTGTGTATGATTATTGAAATCATTCTGTATGCTAAGGAATTTTTTCTCATGTTTTAAAACAGTCTGAAAGCTTCTGCCTCTACTTGCTTATGACTTTACCTAGAACATTAACCATCTCCTGTGAATGATATCTTCTCTAACATAACAAACAATTGACTTTCCACATGTGAACCCTGACTTTCTCTGAACTAGAACTTAACCAGATTATGATTTTTGTGTTACTGACTCATGAGTCAAAATCTCTTCCCATAAAACTTCATTCTTCCTGTGCATACAAGAAAAGACAACTACACCATCTAATACATTATGTTCAGAAATGTCAATATAAATATGAAGTTTCATGAGTGACTAAAGCATTAATGTTCAGTGCAGAGCACCTCATTTCTTGAAAACCAGATTGTATACAACTGAATGCTTGACATTCTCCTTGACTGACTTTGAATTATCTATGAATATCTCTAAATACAGAGATCTCAAAAGAAGTCCTTCACCTGCTAGTCCCAGGAGGCTGAAAAATATCACCTGTCTTGTCTTTTCCTTCCTAGCCTGACCTGGTATAGCTTTCCCTGTAGAATAGCTTTTGATCCTATGTTGTGGGCACCCCTGAGAGGATTGAATCAGACAATGGGACCCATTTCAAAAATAACCTGATAGGCAACTGGGCCAGAGAACATGATATTGAGTGGATATATCATATCCCCTACTATGCACCAGCCTCTGGAAAAATTGAGCGCTATAATGGCTTGCTGAAGACCACCCTGAAGGCAATGGGTGGTGGGACCTTTAAGAACTGGGATCAACATTTGGCACAGGCCACTTGGTTGGTAAATAGCAGAGGATCTGCCAACCGAGCTGGTCCTGCTCAATCAGAGCTGTTGCATGTAGTAGAAGGAGATGGGGTCCCTGTTGCTTGTGAAAGGAATCTGTTGGGGAAAACCGTGTGGGTCTCTCCTGCTTCGGGTAGAGGCAAACCCATTCGTGGGGTNTTGTTACTCCCTGTTAAAAGTTGTGATCTTAATTTTCCAACTTTGTGTGAGGCCTTTCTTCCTCCCCTGGGAGGGAAGAGGGGAGGGGGAAGAGGGGTGAAACTAATTCTGCTCTGTGGGGGTTGCCCTGAGCCCTAAACAGAGACATCCTATCATCTCCACATTAGTAAGGTGATGTGTGAATGTGGCACAGTGTGCCTGAGAGCTACAAAGTACCCTCCATTAAAGGACAAAAACATTTAAGCAAAAATGAGTCTAAGGTATGCTCAACTACATGTTAAAGGATTAAAACTCATGTTCTGTTCAGCTGGTCACAAATTAAGTAGTAATTAAGTCACAACTCAAGTAATAAGCTTGATAGATTTGTAAATGTTGAGTATGTAACTAATTACATACTCCCATCATGCTGTATAGGTACATAGAATCATAGAATGCATTGGGTTGGAACGGACCTCCAAAGGTCATCTAGTCCATTCCACCTGCGGTCAGCAGGGACATCTCTAACTAGATCAGGTTGTTCAGCTAATAACTCTTTAGCTTTTGTTTTGTTACTATTCATATATGGCAAAGATGATGAAGAACTTATCTCCACCAGTTGCAGTTTGATCCAACACCATTGGAACTCTCACATTGAACTCCATGGTAGACAAAACCAAGCTCCTAACTCACTAATAATGATAAGGTTTTTTTAAAAGCTCTACAGTTCTTAAAAAATTAGTATGTGCTTCATAGTTAGGAAGACCCTCAGATTGTAACTTCAGAGCTTATGTCATATAAAAGCATCTTAAAGAAGAAAAAAATGTGCAAAGTATATTAGTTCGCTGTTATTTCCTCAATATAGCACAATATAACTCTAACAAAGTACCAATAAGAAGGCAACTGTCTCAAAACATAGAATCATAGAATGGTTTAGGTTGGAAGGGACCTTCCAAGATCATCCAGTTCCAACTCCCACACCACAGCATGGAAACCTCCTGGTGTCCTCCTGGGCAAGCTGCCCAGGACCTCATCCAACCTGGCCTTGAACACCTTCAGGGATGGAGCATCCACAACCTCCCTGGGCAGCCTGTTCCAGTGTCTCACCACCCTCTGAGTAAAGAATTTCCTTCTAATTTCTAATCTATATCTACCCTCTTCCAGTTTGAACCCATCACCCCTCATCCTATCACTGCAGGCCTTTGTGAAAAGTCCCTCTCCAGCCTTCTTGTAGGCCACCTTCAGATACTGGAAGGCCGCAATAAGGTCTCCCCTGAGCCTTCTCTTCTGCAGGCTGCCCAAGCCCAATTCTCTCAGCCTGTCTTCGTAGCAGAGGTGTTCCAGCCCTCTAATCATCTTTGTAGCCCTGCTCTGGACCCTCTCTAACAGGTCAATTCCTTCTTGTGCTGGAGGCTCCAGAGCTGGAAGCAACACTTTAGGTGGGGTCTCACAAGAATGGAGTAGAGGGGCAGAATCACTTCTTTCAACCTACTGTCCACACTTCTTTTGATGCAGCCCAGGATATGGTTGGCCTTCTGGGCTGCATTGGCACATTGCTGGCTCATGTTGAGCTTTTCATCAATGAACACCCCCAAGACTTTCTCCGCAGGGCTGCTCTCAATCCACTCATTGTCCAGCCTGTATTTGTGCTTGGAGTTGCCCCGATCCAGGTACAGGACCCTTGCACTTGGCCTTGTTGAACTTCATGAGGTTGGCATGGGCCCACCTCTCAAGCCTGTCAAGGTCCCTCTGCACAGCACCCCTTTCCCCCAGCGTGTTGACCATACCACACAGCTTGGTGTCATCCACAAACTTGCTGAGGGTGCCCTCAATGCCACTGTCCATGTCACCGACAAAGATTTTAAACAGGACCGATCCCAGTATCAAGCCCTGAGGGACACCACTCATTACCAGTCTCCACTTGGACATCGAGCCATTGATTGTGACTCTTTGAGTGCGACCACTCACTCAGCCAATTCTTCATCCACCAAGTGGTCCAGCCATCAAATCCATGTCTCTGCCATTTAGAGACCAGGATGTCATGAAAGACAGCATCGAAGGCTTTGCTCAAGTCCAGGTAGATGACATGAGTTGCCCTTCCCTTATCCACCAATGCTGTTATTCCATCGTAAAAGGCCACCAGATTTGTCAGGCAAGATTTGCCCTTGGTGAAGCCACATTGGTTGCCAGCAGAGCCTTCGGCAAGATCTGCTCCATGATCTTGCCAGTCACAGAGGTGAGACTGACTAGCCTGTAGTTGCCCAGGTCTCCATCTTTCCCTCTTTGAAAATGGGGGTGATGTTTCCCCTTTTCCAGTCAGTGGGCACTTCACCAGACTGCCACAACTTTTCAAATATGATGGAAAGTGGCTTGGCAACTTGTTCTGCCAGCTCCCTCAGGACCCGCAGATGGATCTCTCAACAGAAGACTGAACTATATTTCAAAATAAGACAAAATCACTAATTATGCACAGGAAAGATGTTTGAAGGTTTTTAAAACAGTGTCTTCATTGATACATCAAATGCAGTAAGTTAGTGTACTTGAATCAATAGAAATTAGATGATGAAATAAAATGTACCAAATTACAATAGTTGAATTTCTAGAACAGGTAAGGTGACACTTCAGAAACTAAATTACTATTTTAACTCATGCAATGCTGAAGACTGGCACCTGGCATTGGGCCGAGGAATATAGCTTTATATCTTCTATTGAGGCTCCACTGGAGCTGTTTAATTCCATTAAAATTCTGTGGCACAAAAAATAAAAACCACACAAAGAAACCCCAACCACAGCTTCCAAAGCTGAGTTATTTGCAGCGAACACAAAAGTCAATAGTATCCTATCTGAAGAAAGTTCTAATCAAGGAACAGCAAAACTCCATCCTGTCAGCTGCAAATAAGCACCTTTACAGGGAAAAGGGCCATTAAAGACATTTCATAGAAAGCTGATGTTGAGGCAGAACTCTTGAATTGATGGTGATGGCAATGTCAATGAGGGTCTATCAATTAGTAGCAGAGCTGAGCACATCGTGCCACTGGGAATGGCTACAAGAGTTCTGACTAAGGACAGCCATTGCTACTGTATCGACTATGTCATTGTTGAGCGGTGTGTGAGGCTTACACACTTCAATTGAAGCTCCCATAGCAGAATTACTTGGTGAGAGCAACAGACACTCACTCAT
Source organism: Brachypteracias leptosomus (assembly GCA_013401335.1). NCBI lineage: Eukaryota > Metazoa > Chordata > Aves > Coraciiformes > Brachypteraciidae > Brachypteracias > Brachypteracias leptosomus. Next base: position 12,084 of record VYZX01007295.1, on the reverse strand, counting down.
TTCATTCCACAGCAACCTCTAAATTGGAGCAGTCTTAATACTTATTCCGGATGGTGTTCTTTTTGGTCAGCTTGGGAGGACAATGATCAGTTCCTGTTCATATTTTCCTTTTACATTCTTTTTATCTTCTAAACATTAATCTTACATTTTACCTTCTCTTTCTGATCTTGGCAATAAGTATAATTAATTGAATTAAAGGAAAAAATATTTTTAAAATCTCTATGATTTTTATCAGAATTTGAAACACGTATGTTTCATGAAATTTCCAAAGTTTTAAAGTATTTCATTGCTTAAAATAGGTGGATGCTTACATCCATTAACAACATCCTATATATTTGTACTTCAAACAAAAAAAAATTATAGATGGAAAAAAAAAATCTGAAATATTTTTGCTTGAATTTTCAGAAAAAAAATCCAAATATAAGCTTAAATTTAGTACAAGGAATTGGAGTACAGTGTCAGGAATGTAATCTAGAGGGAGAAGAAAAGTAATTTAAGTTATGTGAAAATCAAGTAAACACACTTTGTTGAATTTAAAAATTTACAGATTTTAAGAAATTGGTCAAAGTATTTTCAAAAGCATTAGTGATTACCTTTGATAACTCAATGAAACTCAATTACAGGTGAAATCCTAATAGACCATAAAAAGAGTGAATGTTGTACCTATTTAAAAAAAAAGTCTCAGGAATTTACTTAGAAAGTAAAATATTCTGCAAAAAATGAAGATCTATTTCATCTTAGATAGGAGATGAAGTGAAAAATAGGTCACATGAATTCACAAAAAATCATGGCATTTATCTCATTTCCAGCTTTTAGAGAATTGATGAAATAATAAGGACTAAAGGAAAGGGAAAAAGACATCAACATTTTATCTTCACATTTGTAAGATATAAAATGGTGTTCCTAAAAGAAAGAGGAAAAAGAAAAGAAAACTCCAACAAATGAGGCCTGAACTAATAACATCTCTATGGAAAATACATACTCAAGTTAAAAAATAGTGGTTCCTAATCACTGCTAAATATAGTTCTCAGCAGTAGGACCCTATTTTATGCCTCAGTAGTGACTTCAAAGTAGTGAGCTTTCTTATACAACTTTTAGGTTACAGCAAGTGAGAAGGGTGGATTAATCCAAGAGAACAAAATCAAAATGGCAGATATTCTCAATAAATTTGAGACCTAGTCTGGAATCAACATGGTCAATTTCAAATATACGTATGGGCAAAATATTACTCTGTGATCAAATGAAGAAAACCAAATAATTGCTAGCCAGCTAATGTACAATAGATTATCATTACTAGGAAAGCATAGCATGGAACATAATAATTTCTTCAAATATGTCTATTTCTATTATTATTCATTTCCACTCTCTTTCTCCCTCTACACTCTCCTGTTTACATTATGGAAACAAGCTCACTGAGGCAGGAGCAGTACATGTGTGGACTTCCCTTTATATAACTGTGCTCTTATTTTCCTTAGAGAAAATTCAATAAGAGTGATCATATTATTTAGTGTCAGCATGCAGGAGCTTGCTAAAACTGCAAGAATACTAACAGATCACAGAACAATGGATGTTATGAAATTTCATCCATTGTTTTGGAAGAGTTCAGTAACTAAGAACAGAAACTAGTTAAAGCATGAAGAACATATAAGTACCACCACAATTATTTCCCTAACTTTTTTGCATGCTTTGCTTATTTTAACATTGCAGAGATTCAGCAAAATGGCTACTACATTCATTTTCATTCCAAAGAATGGTGTATCTTGAGTATGAAAACTAGTGAACACAACAGATTTCAAAACAGTTTGAATATTAACCAGTCTCACAGTTTTTCTTCTTCTCCAAAGAGAGAGTATTCAAATTGTTGCAGTAAGCATAGCAAGCAGGGAGTATAAACATGCTTCATTTTCACCAACCTAAGGTTATCATTACAGAGAAGGGACAAGGAAAGTCAAAGGAAGATCTCCATAAGTTTCATGGGATATTCTGCCAGCTCTGTCTCTTCCTTTTCAACCTATACTGCTGACTACGCCAATTTTGTGCTGCTAGCTCTTCTTCCTCAGGCCAACACCAAACTCAGCAACAATCCCTCAGCATAACTTCATCTTTTATTCTTCATCTGTTTGCTTTTCTCTGTCTCAAATCAGCCAAGGGGGAAACACACCAGTGAGGGAGAGCTCAGCAAGCTGCCCCCAACAAGAAGCTTCTCCAACTGGCCCCAAAAGGAACTCTCTTCAAACCGACCAGCTTCTTGTTGCTTCTTCTCTCTCCTATTGCTTCTCCCCAACTAGTTCAGTTTCTGCTCTTCTCAGACTGATTTGGTTCCTGGTTGATATAGCTCTAGCCTCACCCACCACCCCAATGACAATCACCTGGGGGAAGGCAGAGCCTTACACAGGTGGGCCAGGTTCTGCCTCTGGGGCCTTAGGGAACAAAACACATTGCTGGGTTGTGACTCCTTCATAGGCCAACTTCAACTTCAACTTGGGGCCCACAGCCCAGGCCCCAGCACTTCATGGGAACAAAAGTCTTATGGAGAGGAAGATCTGAGAATGATGTTTGAATCCCATGACAGTTAAAGGAAAATAGTTAATTTGAGGCTTATTTTATGAGACTGTTCAGTCTATCCTGTCTGTAAACAACTCTTCAATTCTTCTATTGTTCTCCACCAGCTTTACAGGTGGAGTGGAAAGAAAGCATTTTTTCCAAGTTGCCATTTATAAACTTAGTTACAAATTCATATTTAAGACAACTTTGTCCGAAACGTGAGAAAATTTGTAAATATTTGTCATTGCGAGTTCCTTACAGTTGAAGATGATAGCATCATAATAGAGGTGAGTCAGACTGTGGGCACACTGCTGACTGTACAGGTCTATGTACATAACTCATAAGAAGCAACTCACCGTGCTACTCTTACCATGAATCGTTTTGCTGTTGCCATTACAGATTTTGAATGACATTGTATTCAAAAAGGCCTTTGTCTTCCTTTATCTTGGTCCTTCAGAGAAATTTATTTGTGAATAAGACTTCAGGTAGAAGTAACTAGCAAGTTGCACTGAGGTACATATACTTGTCTGCCACATTCAAAGTGTAGATGTATGAAAATATGACTTTTTCGTAATCCATTTCCTTGCCTAGGCTTCAAGGTATCATATATCACCTTTGGATGTTGTGAAAACCACAGCACTGTTCGGACATTTTCATTTTAGCAAATGGTGATCTAAAAGATGGTAAAAGGAATATGGATCCCCTGTCAACTTACTCTGATCTGTGGGTAATTAATCTGCAAGATGTGGTGCAGAAAGGCAATTTTTTCCTTGAAAAAAAAAAAGTGAAAATTTGTTGTTTTCTGAGTATTTTAAAATTTTCATAAATTAATCACTGCTGAGAAATCATGCTTTTTGGACACTTTAAAGTTTTGCTGAAAGAGGAACCCATTTTTAAACGCACAAAAATATTCTGCCCATATGCCTTTAATTTTTCTATATCACTATCGTGCAAAAAATATGAATTTATAAAAGTAAAATATAATGTTCCTCAATGAACCTTCCAAAAGAAAGCAAGAATGTGATGAACTGTTTTCTTTCGGACAAGCAAACACAACTTAAACAATGGAATCCAAACATGCTCAGAATCATTCTGTAATGCAAGATCTTTTCCTAAATAACTTCAATACTGTGATAGTTACAAAGTCACAGGAGGATTGCACAAGGCAATTAGCCTCAATTTTTGTGTCTTCTCTTTTGAACACATTTTCCATGATGATGTTAAGTATATGTTTCAAAGGTACATTTTTTATGGTCTGAAGAGGCCTTGTATGTCTTCTGTGACTGTATTTACTCAACAATTGACCATACTGTTAATCTTGGATGCTGATTATTAGAGTGCCAGAAAGCTTCTTGTTACAGTCTTAAGGCAGTAGGACTGAAAAAACCAACACTAAATCCTTGCAAGACTACTTTTACTATTGTTCTCATAAGCTTATAATCTCATTCTGAGCTACAGAAACTTGTTATTGACAAGGTTAGAGACATGTCATTAACACAGCCTTTATATAACTAATTATTCTGCTGTCTTTTCATAGGATATTGACACAGAAGCACATCTACTATTCTGTGCAGAATAATATAAGACAAATAAAATCAATGATACCTAACAAGTAAAGAGAAGATATGTCACAAACATAGCTTTTCACAGAGGACTATATATTCAGCTCAAGGGATTCACAGTAAGCTGTAAATGTAAATGTTAGAATTTTGAAAAGATTAATACAGAGGCTATTGCTGGAGTGGGGGAAAACAGTGACTGCAAGGAAGTAGTGTAAAAGCACATACTACTCTCCTTAAAGAGCAAATTGAAAAGCGTGTTTACAATTCAAGCTAATTAATAAACTATTTAACATTGCAAAGCAGCAGTAGAATCTATGTATAAACAACTAAAATAAACACGAAATAAAGTAGGTCATTTACTCAGTAAATCAGGGATGGTCTCCAGTATGAACAACCAGAGTAGGCAAAATTTAAACCGAAACTGCGCATTGAAAAATCTAACTTTCAGGTAACCTGTCACATTAACAAGCCTATGTAGGCTCCAAATAAAATGCATGGGGACTGTTATTGTCTCTATCAGCTGGACAGTAGGAAATGCTAGGAAAGAAACTTAGGCTGGACTTGTCAGAGGTAATCATGTCCAGTTGAGAGAATTACAAAATATCCAATATATATAAAAATGATCCTGATCCTGAATTCAAGTAGTTAACACTCTAACACTGGTGCTGAACAGCTTAGCTTGAAGTAAAACAAACTTCAAGAGAGGAATGAAACTTAGGTCAGCTGTCTTATTTTTATATGCCAGTAGTGTGACACTGCCCTAGGAAGAAATCTAGAATGACTGTATTGCAATTTAAATTTCAACTAAGTTCTGGAATAGCTGAGCAAATCTAGACCATAATGATAATTTAAGAGGATGTGCATTAGAGACAAAAGGTTCTGAAAGATGGCAGTAGCTTGTGAACTGCCAGGTCATTTTTCAGAGGAAGGTTTTGTTACAGATGGGAGTTTTTATCCTCTTTCCCTCTCCCTTCTTGCTGGCAGGATCAGTAACAGAAGAAAATCAAACTTTAAATGGAAAGGTCTTGCTGCCACAGGTCTGCTTGTTCCTGAAACACCCATCTTTCTCTCAATAAGAGCAAGAGAAAATGAGAGAACAAACTCTTTTTTTTCCTGACATTTCATATATAGCTGATTTGTATGCAAGTTTTATGCAGTTTGAGCCCCAGCCCCATATGTTTTTATCAAAAAGTCAGAACCCTGCAAATACTACAATTTTATATGACTCATAACTCTGTAGTCACCATATTAACAATATATCTGTGAATCATGTATGTGAGTGAAATGTCCAGGCAATGACAGAAGGATAGACATCAGAGCCTCCAGATTGAATACACTGTAATAGCTACTACCAATTAAATTCTACGTCTCCTACAACTTCAGCATAATTAATTTCTGAGTAGAAATAGGTTCTTTTATAGAGTAGTGATTCAGTATCCCTCTTTTTTTAACATTTTTTTTTGTGGTCCCACAGTGCATAATGAAAACACTTAATACTAATAAAAATAATTAATGGTTTGTATTTCAAATGACTGAAGATAATTTTGGTGAGTGAAGGTCTGTGATGGGTATCTTCTAGGAGGGTAGACACATGCAGCAAAAGGACAAATGGCAGTACTGTTGCAGTAAATATGCCTGCATCTTATCCATTGCTGCTGTCTCTGTTACTGCTAAGAAAGGGGGGCTTTGGTTTTTTACAAGGGCTGAAAGGAGAAGAAAAAAAGTCAGTACAGGAGGAAAATGCACAGGAGAAAAGGATTCCTATGTAATCAATCATGTATCTGATATTATGTGTAGTTTTTCTTCAGTGGAGTAAACTGAAGCTTTGTCATAGACCTCAATGTCAACAACATCAGTCTTCAAAATGCAGTAAATTCATTCAAAAGTGTCATCGAAAAAGGTCAGGAGCTTGCTGATGTTGTAGGAGAGCCTGGATTATTTGCTTCTGTGCTTGAAAAGATGCAAATAGAAACAGCTGCAGCAAAGATATTCTATAATTAGGTTTCATGCTGGTTTTGGAAGTTGCTTGTTATAGATCTTTTAATAGTAGATAAAGCCACAGTTTGAAACTGTTCATTTGGATTTCCTTCTGCTTTAATGAAAAAATTATTATTTTTCAAGTTCCATGGGCTTTGTCATGTCGTCATTTTTGTGCCAGACAATTGTAATGCCTATTTTGACTGAATTCTTGTAACAATGAGACTGTTCTTAAATACTTTTATTTACAACACAAATATCTTTATTCTATCTGATTTAAGAATTTCTATCCAAACTGTGGGGCAATTCTAATAGTTAGGAATCTGTCCCTGTCATCTTTTAACATGTGGTGAGGAACTTCAGACTAACAAAGACAAGTGGATAACCAGAATCGCTGGGTTTTTCCTTCAAACTAGCTTAGACTGGTAGTTTAGTAAACAAACTAGCAATTTAGCAAGCTGTTCATGCCAGATAGCAAAAAGACTAATTAAGGACTTTTTCTTACTAGAAAACAGTGAGGCAATGGAGTTATAGCCTGAAATATGAAGCTGTATCTTAAGACGCAAGCAAAGATAACATGTATCACTCTGACTTACATGCCAATCACACGCAACTTAGACGCGACACACGAACTACGTACGCGCCAATTACATGCCAACTACAAGCAACATAAATGCAACTTAGATGTGGCACATGAACAACAAATATGCCAACTACATGCAACTTACATGCCAACTACATGCAACTTAGACAAGACACACAATGAACATGCCAACTACACGCAACTCTAGGCACGACATGAACAACGAAGACTCCAACTACACACAACCTACATATGACATATGAACGAGAAACACATCAACTACACGCAACTTACACACCAACTACACAACACAACACATGAATGAAGTACATGCCAATTACACGCCAACTACATACAACTTACATGCCAACTACACACAACTTAGACATGACACATGAATGACATACATGCCAGTTACACGCAACTTACATGCCAAGTACATGCAAGCCTAGATGCAACACACCAACACCGAACACCCCAATTACACACAAACTACATGTAAACTACACCCCAATTACATGCAACTTAGACATGACACATGAACGATGAACACGCAAACTACACTCAACTTACACGCCAACTACACACAACTCTAGACGCTGCACATGACCAATATACATGCCAATTGCACACCAACTACACACAACTTACACACCAACTACATGCAACTTGATGTGACACAAATGGCACACATGCCAATTACGTGCCAACAACATGAAATTTACACGCCAACTACACACAACTTAGATGCAACACACGAACAATGTACACATGAATTACACACCAACTACACTCAAATTACATGCCAACTACATACAACTTAGACACTACACACAAACACACCAACTACACGCAACTTACATAACAACTACATGCAAGTCTAGACGTGACACACAAATGACGTACATGCCAATTACATAACAACTACACACAACTTAAACACGACACTGACCACACACACCTACATGCAACTTAGACATGACACACGAATGATGAACATGCCAACTACACTCAACTTACACACCAACTACACACACTAGACACAACACACAATGTACACGCCACCTACACACAACTTACATGCCAAGTACATTAAACTTACTGACACACCCATTACACACAACTTACACGCTAATTACACACAACTTACAAACTACATTCAACTTACAAGCGACATACACACAATTTATATGCCAATTACATGCAACTTATACACGACAAACAAGTTACTTGCTCGTGACTTACACATCGCAGCAGCATGGCAGCTTAGACGTCCAAGGATGCTGCTAACTTTCAATGACTGAAGTCTTTGCCACATCCCAGTGTTATCACAATCTGTGGAACAAAGCAGGAATCCTGAGGAGATTCAACATCCTAGTTTGTTCAATAGCAGATTATAATTTCCTAATTGTTTTATCTCATTAGGAAAGAGTCATAAATTCATTTTGGTTGGAAGAGACCTTCAAGATCATCACATCCATCTGTTAACCCAGCACTGCCAGTTCACCACAAAAAAGGAGAGAGAAAATAAAACTGACATTAGCCACATTGATTGAGCTTTTCAGTTCTTGTTTCTTCACAGAAGGAAGCGTGTAGATCTTGGTGAATGGAAGCACAGAGAATTGATTGCAGTTTACGAGGGATATGGTTGTCTGAAGGGAACATATCTAATTTTGTGTCTCCCACCTCTCTGTTAAAGGTGTTGCTTTCCTTTTTCTATGAAAGTTTAAACTTAAATGTTGCAAAAAGACTCCTCTCATCATGTTATTAGTGAAGTCAGAGGTCTTAACAATTTCCAGTCTGTGCTTTAAACAAACTTAGATCTATATTATCATTTTATGGCTCTGAAAATGCCTAGCCCTAAGAATAATTTTTTAAAAGGCAAATTGTATAATGATAGGGTAGGCATATATATATATATATTGTCCTTGGTTTAAATTTCACAAAACACATACATTAAAGCAAGTTATGGCAGGCACCCTAAGGCTTTGAAATATATGAATTGTTTCAGTGTGGTTCTTTTTATAAGGAACACTTATTTCCCCAGATGACTGGAGAACATGTTATTAAAAAAAAGTGAGGTATTTTACTCGTTAAGTTTAAAATAGCCCCAATCAGTGAGTTATTTGTTACTTCAAATGTTTTCTAGAAAAAGAATAAGGCTAAACCTGATGGCTGCAACTACAAGAATTGAATATAAATTATGGTGTGAGGAGACCCTGCTATCATTCACGATTATGAAGGTATCTGACCAGGCATTGTTTTATTCTTTCATTAAGGTGGAATTTTAATCAAACTAAGCCTGTGGCAGTCTGTAAAGGGGTTGGGCTGGGCTAGACAAAAGACACATGCTCTCTATTAACCTCTCTCCCTTCCCAAAGGGGAAGAGAAAGGGAATAAGGGAGAGAGACCTATGGATTGGAAAGCTAACACAGCTTAAATGAAAATAATAACAGTAAAATGAAACATATACAAATACTTACAAAACTGAATATCAAACCCAAACCCCCTGGTGGCAATTATGTCACCAGCACCAGTGATGCTGTGGAACAGGCACTGGGAAAGCCCCAGACTGGACTAAAGTGTCAGATGGGAACTGGATTCAGGAGCTGGATTCTGGAATTGTATTCTGGAATGCATGGGTTGGGATCAAAGACGGAACAGACAGAGTCCTCCTCAGATACTTTGTAGTTTCTGCAACCCCAACATGATACACAAAACTTAACAGTGACCTTGGCCTCCATAGGCCAGAGGCAAGAGCCTTTCTGCATACCAATCCTTGGTAGTAACTATAAACATTGGGCATTATCACTTTTAGAAGCAGATACCCTCTGCAAAAATACTTCATTAACTTCAGAAAGTGCAGTTACTTAGAGGAGACAGCTGAAAATTCAAGTCACTGAACAGAATTAGGTCTGTTCTAGTTCAAACCAGGACAATATAATGTGCATACAAATACATACAAATGTCTCTTAGCAGATCATCATGTACATGGATTTAACTTTCTATTTGTGTCCAATTGTAGCCACTTTGCAAATAGTCTTTCAGACTATAAGATCCTGGGGACAATGTGGGATTTGCATTTGGAGAAAACTACAGCACATCGATTAGCAAATTGCAGTGTTTTGCACTTCACCCCTATTCCTTATGTGGTTTTCAATGGCAAACAATTAAAGTGCCTTGTATTGAATTAGACCAGTATTGTTATTATTATTTAAGCATTAACCATGTGCGTAGCCAAAAAAAGTTAATCCCATGCATACTTTTGAATATTTATAGGATAGAAAATAAGTACATTAGTTATTCAGACAGAAAATGTATTTTTACTCAGTGATAATTAAAAATAAATGTATATGGCAAATTCTTTTTTTAACTGATTTTCTGTAAGTAGCTAATCCACACCTATATTACTTATTTCTTTTGCATACGTTTTTGTTATCAGTGCAACTGAACCATATAAAGCTATTTTTACAATAAAAAACATATGGAAGTCTAGATTGGATATTACATATCAAGTTCAAAATTAATTTTTTCAGCTAACTTACTATGGTCATACCACAAAGGGGAGGTGGCCAAGAATTCTCTGCTTTAGATAGACAATACCAAGTTTGAATCCATAAGGGAGAAAAAAATAAAGGATTGCAAGCTTGTACCACTAGCTTTGTATATTATTATAGCAAACATAATATGGCAAATGGCTGAATCATGAATTAAGATTTCTGACTTTGTCATTCTCTGTAAAGAGAAATCAGTCCAACATGGAGGCAGGAATGGACTTACAATTGCTTCGCTGTTACAAAATTTGCCATATGATGTCCACATTAAAAGCTTAAATGATGAGCATTTTGGAGCGTACAGGGAGCTCATCATTAAAGACATAATTTATCCGATCATCAAGAGAATTTCCAGGTGAGAAACTGCTGAAAAGGCCAGTTGCATGAGGTTCAGTAAGGTTAAGTGCCAGGTCCTGCACTTGGGTCACAACAACCCTATGCAGCTTTACAGGCCTGGGGCAGAGTGGCTGGAAAGCCACCTCATGGAAAAGGACCTAGGGGTGTTGATTGACAGCCATCTGAATATGAGCCAGCAGTGTGCCAAGGTGGCCAAAACGGCCAACAGCAACCTGACCTGTATCAGAAATAGTGTGGCCAGCAGGACTAGTGACATGACTGTGCCCATGTAATCGGCACTGGTGTAGGCTGCATCTCGAGTACTGTGTTCGGTTTTGGGCTGCTGACTACAAGACAAACATTGAGGTACTGAAGTGTGTCCAAAGAAGGGCAACAAAGCTGGTAAGGGGTCTAGAGAACAAGCCTTAGAAGGAGTGGCTGAGGAAATGGGGTTGTTCAGCCTGGAGAAAAGGAGGCTCAGAGGAGACCTTATTGTTCTCTCCAACTACCTGAGAGGAGGTTGTAGTGATGTCTCTGTTTAAGGCTCAGCGCAAGCCCCAAGGAGCAGAATTTGTTTCACCCTTCTCCCCCTCCCTCTTCCCTCCTGGGGGAGAAAAAAAAGGACCTTACACAAAGTTGGAAGTTAAGATTACAATTTTAACCAGGAACAAAAAGGTATTAAGGGAAGGGGAGTATACAGAGATAATAAGAGGAGGTGGATAAACAAATATATACAAAACCCGGTCTTGGATGGCGCTGTATTCTCCAAACCACATGAAAAGTCAGACACAGCTGCGCACACATGCGGTCCCTGCAGGAATCCCAGAGCGAAAGGGACGAACGGAACTTCCTGTCTCCTTTTACAGAGTGTGGCAGGAAAGGCAGTGGAATAGTCGCTCCACCTGTCAATCCATCCCCCCAAACCTTAAACCACAACATTCCATCCCTTATTCCATACCACTTTCTTGCCACACTCATTCATCAGGTTGCAAATAGTCACTACACAGCAATCACTAGAGTCCAGGTTGCCAGTCATCATCCATCCCGACAGGCTTTCAGGGCAAGATGCTGCAGGTCCTTTTTCAACAGGACAGGAATGGGGAGGAATCAGGAACAGTTCTTTCTCCTCACAGGACAGATGGTACAAAGTTCATCAGGGCTCATGCTCATGTGCTGCGGGTTCATTCTGAAGCTTCTGGACGGCACGCTGCTTTCTAGAATAGAAACATTTAACAACTTATCACTGTTACGCCAGACCTTGTATTACACATTCTGAAATTAAGTTCTCTCAGCCAGAGTTAAATTCCTCTGTGGCACATACTGTTGTTGTTCAGGGCCCCATTTAAAACTGTTCTTCTTTTAGGTCACCTCATAGAGAGGTCTCACAATCTGACTATATCCAGGAATGTGCATTCTCCAAAATCCCACTACACCCAAGGTTTGTGTCTCTTTCATAGTAGTGGGTTGCACCATAGTTCTGATCTTATCAACCACATCTACAGGACTATGGCAGAGCCCATCTTGCCAC
>VYZX01007294.1:27550-38613 GCA_013401335.1 Brachypteracias leptosomus | reverse complement strand
GGGAAGGGGGGGGGGCAGAGCCTGGCTGGGAGGAGGGGGATTGAGTGTGTGTGTCTCAGCCATGCATCAAGGGTTTGAGCAAGTGCCTCAGGTCTCAGCCGTGCCCCAAGTGTCTCGGGTCTCATAGAATCATAGGATGCCAGGTTGGGAGGGACCTCAAGGACCATCCAGCCCAACCTTCCAAGAGAGAAAAATCCAGTTTCACTGAGCTGTCCCAGCACCTGTCTGGCTGAGTCTTAAAACTGTCTCATGTCAGGGAATCCCCCACTTGGGAGACTATCCCAGTGTTTAATTGTTCTCATTGTAAAGAATTTCCTTCTGGACTCCAATTGGAATCTCCCCAAGAGCAACTTGCAACCATCCCCTTGTTTTTTCCTCCTTTTTACAAGGAGTCTCCTTCCTCTTGAGAGCCACCCTTTGTGTCCTGCTCCATGGTGAGGTCTCCCCTAAGCCTTCTCTTCTCGAGGCTGAACAATCCCAGTCTCAGCTGTGCACTGAGTGTGTCAGGTCTCAGCCAAGCACCAAGTCCATGGGGCCTCAGCTGTGCAGCGAGTGGGGGGATCTGAGCCATGTACCAAGTCCATGGGTCTCAGCCATGCAGCAACTGCATCAGGTTCAGCCATGCACCAAGTGTGTGAGGTCTCAGCCATGCACTGAGTGTGTGGGGTCTTGTGTGCACCCGGTGTGATGTGAGATCTCAGCCATGTGCCAAGTTTGTGGGGTCTCATTGATGCTCTGAATGTGTCGGGTCTCAGCCATGCAGCAAGTGCACCAGGTCTCATCAGTGCCCCAAGGGTCTTGGGTCTCAGGGGTGCACTGAGTGTGTGGGGTCTCAGCTGTGCACCCAGTGTTGGGGGTCTCGTGTGCACTGGGTGTGTCGAGGTCTCATCTGTGCACTGAGTGTGTTGGGGTCTCAGCCCTGCAGTGAGTGAGGGGGGGTCTGAGCCATGCACTGAGTGTGTGGGGCCTCAGCTGTGCACTGAGTGTGTTGGGGTCTCAGCCATGCACCAAGGGTGTGGGGTCTCATCAGTGCACTGAGTGTGTTGGGTCTCAGCTGTGCCCCAAGCTGTGCACCCAGTGTCAGGGGTCTCATCTGTGCATTGAGTGTGTGGGGTCTTGGCCGTGCAGTGTGTGTGAGGTCTTATGTGTGCATTGAGTGTGTGGGGTCCCAGCCATGCACCGAGTGTGTCTGATCTCAGCCATGCACCAAGTTTGCAGGGTCTCAGCTGTGCCCTAAGGGCATCGAGTCTCAGCTGTGCACCCAGTGTTGGGAGGTCTCATCTGTGCATCGTGTGTGGGGTCTCAGCCATGCCCCGAGGGTCTCAGCCATGCCCCGAGGGTCTCAGCCATGCCCCAAGCGTGTCCAGTCTCAGACATGCACTGAGTGCATCGGGTCTCATCCACGCAGCCAGTGTGTGAGGTCTCAAGCCCATGGCTGTGTCCATCAGTGTCCCCCCCCATGGCCAGCAGTGGTGGGTGTCACTCCCCTGGCCTGTCCCGTGTCCCCAGCCCATCCCCTGCTGTTCCCTGGGCCGAGCCGAGCCCATTCTCTTCGCGGGGAGAAGGGCACCCAGGGCTGGGGTGCCCGGCGGGAGGGGAGGTGGGTGCCAGCGATGGGTTGCCAGGAAGACCCGGGGGAGGTGACAGGACAAGCCCGGGCTGGGTGCGAGCCAGCCCCGGGCGTGGGGAGGTGACGGGGCGGAGGACGCGCACCCGGAGCGCCCGCACCCACACGCCTCCGACGCTCCAGCGCCCGCACCCGCACCCACCCCGCTCCCGGGGTGTCCCCCCCCGCCATGAAGCGGATGTTCTCCTGCTCCAGCTCGCAGGTGGCGGTGAGTCCGGGGGGGACCAGGGGTTGGGGACCCCCTCACACCCCCGTGGGTGGGGGTCACGCCCATGCTTGGTGCCCTGTGAGCACCCATGGGTGCTGCCGTGGTGTCCGGGTGGGGCTGGGGGGCTGCAGCCCCCCGTGGTCCTGAGCCCTGTCCAGCCTCGGTGCTCAGCGTCCGTCCCGCCCCGGTGCCAGCTGCGATCCTGGCCCCAGTCCCAGCCCCGATGCCGGCTGCAATCCCCATCCCAGTACCCCAATCCCAGCTGCAATCCCCACCCCAGTACCCCAATCCCAGCTGCAATCCCCATCCCAGTACCCCAATCCCAGCTCTGATACCGGCTGTAGTCCCAGCCCCAATCCCAGCCCTGATGCTGGTTGCAGTCCTAATCCCAGCCCCAACCCTGGCTCTGATGCCATCCCAATCCCAACCCCAATCCCAGCCCTGATGCTGGTCCTGATGCTGGCTGCAATCTCATCCCTGATCCCAGCTGCAATCCCAATCCTAATACCCTAATCTAGCCCTGACACCAGCTGCAATCCCGGCTCTGATCCCAGCCCCGATCCCAGCCCTGACACCAGCTGCAATCCCAGTCCCAATCCCCCAATCCCAGCCCTGACACCAGCTCCAATCCCAGCCCTGATGCCCCGACACCAGGCCAGGATCCCAGCCCTGGCACTTACCCCCAGCCCTGACCCCACCGCGGGTCCTGCTCCCAGTGCCAATCCCGGTGCCAGTCCCGGTGCCCATTCCCGGTGCCCACCCACGTCCCGCGCCGCTGTGGGGCCCGACACCCGGTGCTGGTGGAGCCCGACAAACCAGCCGGGCCAGCGCAGGCAGGGACACGTTCTCCAGCCTCACCTCCTCTTCCCCGACCGGCTCCCGGGGCCGGGCTCTGACGGGATTTGGGGTTCCCGACATGAGGGGAAACTGAGGCACGGCCCCAGCGCTGCCTCCACCTGCCCCCCCTGCCTCAGTTTCCCCTTGTTGGCCGGTGGGGTGGGATGGGGGTCCTGTCACTGCAGCCCCCCCCAGCCCCTCGCTGTCCCTCCAAGGTTGAGAGCTGGAACAAGCAGGACCAGAAGCTCCTGGAAGCGGTGGAGAAGGGGGACGTGGGCAGGGTCTCCACCCTCGCCTCCCGCAAAACTGCCCGGCCGGCCAAGCTCAACGCCGTGGGACAGTCCGCGTACGTCAGGGGGGGCTGGGGGGGACACGGGATGGGGGGACCCCAGGGTGGGGACCTCGGTGGCAACCACTGCTCGCCCTCCTCCAGCTTCCACCTGGCTGCATCCAAGGGTCTCACCGAGTGCCTGACGCTGCTCCTGGCCCACGGGGCCCCCGTTAACGAGAAGAACGATGATGGTGAGTGGGGGACACTGTGGGGACACCGTGGGGACAGGTCCTGTGGTGGGGGGGGACAACCAGGGACAGGGTCTGGTCACCATGTCCTATCTGGGTGATGGTCACTGAGCGACCTACACCCCAAGGCACCAAGCCCTGGGGCAGCACCATGTCCTGCCTTGCCTAGGGAGGTGTCCCCAAGGGGAGGTGTCCCCAAGGGGAGGTGTCCCCGGGGGGGTTCCCCACTGGCCGTGTCCCCCCAGCTCATGGGTCTCTTGCAGGCAGCACCGCTCTGCACCTGGCCACCATCTCCTGCCAGCCCCAGTGTGTCAAGGTCCTGCTGCAGGTACCGGGTGGGACGGGGACAGGGGTGAGGATGAGGATGAGGATGGGGATGAAGAAGAGGGGGGAGGAATAAGGGTGGGGACAGGGATGCAGAGGGGATGAGGATGGAGCTGGGGATGAAGTAGGAATAGGGAATGGGATAAGGATGGGGACAAGGACATGGATGGGGATGGCGACATGGATGCAGAGCAGGATGAGGAGGGAGCTGGGGATGAAGATGAGGATGAAGACAGAATGGGGACAAGGACAGTGGGATGGGGACGAGGATGGCAACAGGGATGGAGTTGGGGATGGAGATAAGGGTGATGGGGACAAGGACAGGGAGAGGAGGATGAAGATGAAGATGAAGATAGGGAGAGGGATAAGGATGGGGATAAGGACAGGGATGCAGAGAGGGATGAGGATGGAGCTGAGGATGAAGATAAGGATGGAGATAAGAATGGGGACGGGGATGGAGATGCAGAGGAGGATGAAGATGGAGATGGGGATGGAGACAAGGACAGGGATGGGTCGAGGATCAGGAGCGGCACAAGGCTGAGCTAAGGTAGGGATGGGGGTGGGAATAAGGATGGGGACAAGGACAGGGACAGGGGCTGGGGACAGGGGTGAGGATGAGGATGGCACAGGTTTGGGGGGGGGGCAGGACACCAGACCCCATCCCCAGCTCGGGGAGGGTCCCTGCCCATTGTGTCCCCCCCTCCCCAGTACGGTGCCAACGAGAGCCACGTGGACGGGCAGAACCGGACCCCCCTGCACTGGGCTGGTGAGTGCTGGGGGGGTCCCCAAACTGGGGGGTGACCGGGATGGGGGGGACACACCCTGAAGGCTCCTATGGGGGGGTCAGCTGAGCCACCCCCAGGGTGACACCACCCCCACACCCCCCTCCAGCCTCCTCGGGCTGCGCCTCCAGTGTCCTCCTGCTCTGTGACCACGAGGCCCTCCTGGATGTCACCGACACCGTGAGTGGGGACCTTGAGGGGTGGCAGGAGGTGACCAGGGGTGACAAAGGGTGACAGGACCCTCGTGTCCCCCCCCCAGCATGGGCAGACCCCCCTGATGCTGGCGGCGCGAGGGGACCACGCTGCCATCTGTGCCCAGCTCCTGCAGAGAGGGGCTGACCCCAACCTGGCCGACAAGGACAACAAGTGAGTGGCCGTGGGGACATGGGGACACGGGGAGGACAGTTTGGGGGTGATGGGGTGAGGGAGTGTGGGGGGGTCTCTGATCTGTCCCCCATGCCCGGGGTGATGGCTCCATGGGGACCCTGGAGATGCAAGGGCAGCTGTGGTGCTGTCCCCTGTCCCCAACGGACCCGGTGTCCCCAGGGAGGGGGGGAATGGGGTGGGGAGGGACCAGTGACACTGTGCCACCATCTCACTGTGCCACTGTGGCACCATGTCACTGTGCTACTGTGCCAGTGTCACCGTGCCATCCTGTCACTGTGCTAACATGCCATCGTGCCATTGTTCCATTGTGTCACCGTGCCATTGTGCCACCATGTCACCGTGCCACTGTGGCACCCTGTCATTGTGCTACTGTGCCACCATGTCATTGTGTCACTGCGCCATCGTGTCACTGTGCTAGCATGCCATTGTGTCACTATGCTAATGTGCCATCGTGCCACTCTGTCACTGTGCCATCTTGTCATTGTGCCATTGTGCCACTATGCTAGTGTGCCATTGTGCCACCATGCCACCCTGTCACTGTGCCATCATGTCATTGTGCCAATGTGCCACCATGTCACTGTGCCATTGTGTCACTGTGCTAATGTACCATTGTGCCACCATGTCATTGTGTCACCATGTCACTGTGCCATTGTGCCACCATGCCTCTCTGTCACTGTGCCATCATTTCATTGTGCCACCATGCCATCATGTCACTGTGCCATAGTGTCACTATGCTGTGTCACCATGCCATTGTGCCACATGTCACTGTGCCACAATTTGTGCCGTTGTGCCACCGCCATCATGTCACTGTGCTATCATGACACTCTGCCATGGTGTCACTGTGCTAGTGTGTCATTGTGCCATCATGTCATTGTGACACTATGCTAATGTGCCACCATGTCACTGTGCCATTGTGTCACTGTGCTAATGTACCATTGTGCCACCATGCCTCTCTGTCACTGTGCCATCATTTCATTGTGCCACCATGCCATCATGTCACTGTGCCATTATGTCACTATGCTAATGTGCCACTGTGCTACCATGTCACAGTGCCATAATTTCATTGTTTCATTGTGCCATCGTGCCACGTCACCCTTTCACTGTGCCATCATGTCATTGATCCACCGCGCCATTGTGCCACCACACCACTGTGCCACCATGCCATCGTGTCACTGTGCCCTGGTGCCACCATGCTGTGTATCGCTGTGTCACCATGTCACGACAGGACAGCCCTGGCCCTGGCCTGTGAACACGGCAGTTTAGAGTCAGCTGAGCTGCTGCTGAGCCAGGGGGTGACAGCGGGGGCCGAGCAGGGCTGGCACCACAGCGGGCACCCCCCCAACCTGGCACTGCGGAGGCTCCTGCGCCGCGCCCGCCGCGTGGAGAGAGGTGAGACCTCCCCAAACCCTTCCCCTCCATCACCCCACCCACCCGGGATAAGGATGGGGACAAGGAGGGACGAGGAGTGGGACAGGGATGCAGAGGGGATGAGGATGGAGCTGGGGATGGGGATAAGGAAGGAGCTGGGGATAGGGATGAAGTAGGAATGTGGAGTGGGATAAGGATGGGGACAAGGACACAGGTGGGGATGGGGACAGGGATGCAGAGGGGGATGAGGATGGGGATGAAGTAGGGATGGGGAGTGGGGTAAGGATGGGGACAAGGCAGGATGAGGAGTGGGACTGGGTTGGGGACAGGGATGCAGGGGGGGGATGAGGATGGAGCTGGGGATGAAGATAGGGATGGAGACAGCAATAAGGATGGGAACAAGGACATGGGGATGGGGACAGGGATGGAGCTGGGGATGGGCATAAGGATGACAGGGACAGGACAGGGATGGGGCTGCAGAGGAGGATGAAGATGGGGATGGGGAGAGGGATAAGGATGGGAACAAGGACAAGGATGCGGAGGAGGATGAGGATGGAGCTGAGGAAAAAAAGGGGGGGGAAGGGAAGGGGAAAAGGGGAAAAAAGGGGGTTGTTTCTTCTCCTCCCGGCAGAGAAGGGCAGCGGCTGTGCCAGTGACCCCGCGCCACAGGTGGAGAGCCGGGAAGAGGAGACCCTGGGCAGCGACAGCGAGGATGAGGAGGAGGAGGATGATGAGGAAGAGGAGGAGGAGCAGGATGGGTGCGATGCCCCGCGGGTGCGGCGGCTGCAGGAGCGGCTGGCGAGGAAGAGGAGGGAATGCCAACGGCTGGAGGCTGCTGCCAACAGCATCCGGCAGCGGGTGCGGGACCTGGTGTGGCTCCTGCCCGGGCACAGCACCGGGGACCGGGCTGAGGATGAGGAAGGTGCCTGCCTGGCCCTCCTGGCCCAGCACCTGGGGGAGCTGAGGAAGAGGGTGATGGCCGAGGAAGAGGGGGATGGAGGACGCCAAAGGGTGGCAGGGCTTGGCGGGGGTGAGGTGGCACCGGGGGTGGCCCCGTTCCTGGCCTGGCTGGGGGACGAGTGTGGCAAAATGCGGGCAGAGAAGGTGAGTGCCCTGGCCCGGAGCAAGGGGCTGAGGAAGGAGGTGGAGGAAGCTCTGAGGAGCAAACTCCACTACGAGGTGGTGTCGGCCGAGGCCGTCCGGAGGAGTTTGGTGGCCTGGGAGAAGATGGTGGTGGGGCTGGAGCAGACACTGAACCGTGCCGACGAGACCCACGCCAAGATGCTCGAGGGATCCCGCGTCCTCCTGGAGAACCTCCGGAAGGAGACAGAGACACTCAAGGGTTCCCATGTTCTGGAGAATCTCCAACAGGAGCCAGGGATGCTCAAGGGATCCCGTGTCCTGGAGAACCTCCAACAGGAGCCAGAGATGCTCAAGGGATCCCGTGTCCTCCTGGAAAACCACCGGCCACCCACTGGGACGGCACCTTGCCGGTGCCTGGTGAACGGCACGGAGCCAGCTCCTGGTGGGAAGAGCCGAGAGGAGGGTGGGAGCCTGGAGAAGGAGATCCTGGAGCTGAAGGAGACCAACGGGACCCTCCTGGGCCAGCTGGCCCGGCTGGGGCGGGAGCGGGAGCGGCTGCGGGAGGAGCTGCGGGTGCTGCGGGAGCAGGACACCGGCACCAACCCAGCGGTGGAAGGTTCTGGATCAGCCACCCTGGCCCAGGAGCTGGCGGCCGAGCGGGAGGTGTCGGCGAGGCTGCGGCGGAGGCTGGCGGGGCAGCGGCGGGAGCTGGAGGCCCTGCGGGACGGGGTGGGTGAGCGGGCGCAGGAGGTGACGGGGGACGCCGGTGCCAGAATCCTCCGGGAGCTTCACCGCAAGCTGGACGGGCTGGTGAGGTCCCAGCACGAGGCCTTGCAGCTGGTGGCGGAGATGGAAGAGGATGGAACCCACGGTGACGGGGATGGGGATGGTGGGGATGGGTTACTGGGCGAGCTGGAGGATGTGCTGGGTGAACTGGTGGAGGAGCTGGGGCCGGTGGAGGGTCCCGTTGTGCCGCGGCTGCTGGAGCGTCTCGCCCCCCCCCCCCNCAGCACCGCCGCAGCCCTGCGTGGGCAGCAGCTCCCCGGGGAGGCCGGGGCCGGGTCCCGGTGCTGGCAGGAGGAGGTGGCCCGGGAGAAGCGGGTGGCGGAGGCTGCGGAGGCGCGGGCGGCCGAGCGGGAGCGGGAGGCTCAGGAGCTGCGGGAGAAGGCGGAGGAGCTGGAGCGGAGCGTGGGCAGCCTGAGGGCGCGGGCACGAGAGCTGGCGACCGCCTGCAGAGACAAGGACGGCAAGGTGAGGGTGGGCTGGGGGGGGCACGGCTGGTGGGGACAGGGACGNCATCTCCATCTCCATCCCTATCATTGTCCCCTTCCCATCACCACCCCATCCCATCACCACCCCCATCCCATCACCATCTTTATCATTGTCCTGGTCCCATCACCATCACTTTCCCATCACCATCCTCATCCCATCACCATCCCCATTCCACCACCATCCCCATTCCATGACCATCCCCATCACATCACCATTCCCTTCCCATCACCATCTCTATCATCGTCCCCTTGATGACACGATCACTTTCCCATCACCATCCTCATCCCATCACCATCCCCATCACTATCCCCTTCCCATCATCGTCCCTGTCATTGTCCCCTTNGTCCCCATCCCATCACCATCCACTTCCCATCACTATCCCCTTCCCATCACCATCCCCATCCCATCACCATCTCTGTCCCATCACCATTCCCTTCCCATCACTATTCCCATCACCATCCCCATCATTGTTCCCTCCCCATCACCATCACTTCCCCATCACCGTCACTTCCCCAACACCATCCCCTTCCCTTCCCCACTCCCTTCTCAGCACTGTCCCCATCACTGTCCCCCTTCCCATCAACACCCCCTTTCCATCACCGTTCCCATCACCATCACCTTCCCATTGTTGTCCCCTTCCCATCACCACTCCTTTCCCACCACTGTCTCTTTCTCATCACCATCCCCATCACTATCCCCTTCCCATCATCGTCCCTGTCATTGTCCCCTTCCCATCACCATCACTTCCCCATCACTGTTCTCACCACTGTCCCCTTCCCATCACTGCCCCTGTCCCATCACCATCCCCATCATCGTCCCCTTCCCATCCCATCTGTCCCCATCACCATCCCATTCCCATTGTTGTTTCTATTGGTATCTCCTTCCTGTCACCATCTTCCCATCACCATCTCCTTCCTATCGCTGTCTCCATCACCCCCCATCACCCATCCCCACCCTTCTACCACCCAACTCCCCTGGGCAGCCGGGTTTGGGGAACCAGGGGCTGCCCAGGACCTCCATGGCAGGGGGGTTGGAACTAGAAGATCTTTAAGGTCCCTTCCAACCCTGATGATTCTACGATTCTATGGTTCCCACCTGAGTCCATCTCCAGTCAAACCTGGTGGGTGGGAGGAGATGGGGACCAACCCCAGGGGGTGACGGGGAGTGGCTGGTCCCCACCAGCACCCCAGCTTTGCCCCCCCGCCCCTCCCAGATGAAGAAGCTGCTGGCGGAGACAGAGAAGCTGTCGGCGGAGGTGCTGGGGCTCCGCAGCCAGAGCGCCCGGCTCCAGCTCCAGCTCGAGGTGGGTGTCAGCACCTGGTGTCACCCGCTGTCCCCTCAGCACCTGTCCCACCCCTCTGCCTCCTCTTCATCTTCCTTCCTCTCTTACTTCTCCTCATTTTTTTTCTTCTCCTTGTTCTTGTTGTTCTCCTCCTCCTCCTTCTTCTTCCTCCTTCTCCTTTTCCTCCTTCTTTCTTCTCCTTCTTTTCTTTCTCCTCCTTCTTTTCTTTCTCCTCCTTCTCCTTCTTTCTTCTCCTTCTCCTTCTTTCTTCTCCCCAGGTCCAGCAGAAGAACCACCGGGACACCGTAGCCATCTACAGGACCCACCTACTCAACGCTGCCCAGGTGGGACCCCGTGTCCCCCTCGCTTCGGGGTGACTCGGGGACACTTTTGCCCAAACACAAACTGGGATCCCAGCACCTCGCTTGGGTCCCCTCTGGGAGGTGGGATCCAGCCCCACAGCAAAGTTCTGCTCCCACAGGGCTTCATGGACGAGGGTGTCCACGCGATGCTGCTGCGGATCCTGCGCACCCAGGAGTGAGGGGCAGGATTGGGCCGGCCCCATTGCCCCCCCCCCATTAAACTGGAACAGCCACGTCTGTGTGTCCGTCCCCCCCATGGCGGGTCCTGGCAGCGTCCGGGTGTGGGGAGCAGTGAGGTGGGGGGTGATGTCCCATGGGGTACCCAAGGGGTGGGTGGGGGTTGGTGGGTGATGGGTGCACCCCGGGGGGCTTGGCACCCACTGTGGGTCCTGCTCACAGGTGGGCAGGTCCCAGGCCAGGACTGGTCCACAGCACCAGTTCCATACTGGGCCAGTCCCTATAGCATCAGTGCCATACTGGGATGGCCCTATAGCACCAGCCCTATAAAGGACCAGCCCCTTATGGCACCAGCCACTACAGGACCAGTTCCACACAGGACCAGCCCCATATAGGACTAACCACATATAGGATCAGCCCTATAGACAACTGGCCATATATAGGACTAGCTTCATACAGCCCCAGGCCTGTATAGCACCAGTCCCCATACAGCCCCAGATCCCTATAGCCCCAGCCCCATATAGAACCAGCTCCATACAGCACTGGCCCTGTAAAGGACCAGTCCCCACAAAGGACCAGTCCCATGCAGCCCCAGTGCCCATAGTGGACCAGCCCCATATAGCACCAGTCTTCATACTGGATCAGTTCCTATAGCTCCAGCCCCAATACTGGACCAATCCCATATAGCACCAGCCCCATAGAGACCCAGCTGCACATAGCACCAGTCCCATACTGGACCAGTCCCATATAGCACCAGTACCTATAGCCACAGTCCCATACTGGACCAGTCCCATACAGCACCAGTACCTATAGCCACAGTCCCATACTGGACCAG
>VYZX01007294.1:0-23519 GCA_013401335.1 Brachypteracias leptosomus | reverse complement strand
CTCAGGCTGGGGGTCTGGGGGTTTTGGGGTGGGAGGGGGATGGGGGAGAGTTGGTTCTTCTACAGTCGCTAAAAGGGGGGAGTTGGTTAAAGGAATATTTGGGGTTTTTTTCCTGGGAGGTGTTTCAAACAGGCACTGTCAAAGCTGAGAGACCCCAAATTGAGCTTTCCCCTCTTCAGCAAGATGATTCCTGCTTCTAACAAACTCCTCACCCTAAAAAGGAGGCAAAAAACCTCAAAATCCTCTTTCTGTTGAGCACCTTTACTGGCAAATCCCACAGGGGGTTTTCTACACAAGCCCTGAACCCAACAACATCTCTTCTGCTTTGCAGCTGCCTTTGGTGGCTCTACCAAACACTTCCCATGTTTGTTTTGTTATCCCACTGGGAAGCAGAACATCAGCCACGTGCTCCCCTTGGGATGCCCCGTGGGCAACACGACCCTCACACAGGGAGTGAAACAGCCTTAAAACCCCAGACCAGAATCAATTAACTATCAATTAAGTGTCTCATCAGCCTGACCTGTGGGTTCTGGGGGTGATTCCCTCTTCAGCTGGGATTTAGGAGTGACTCCAGAAGGCTTCATCTGTGAGATGTGAAGCTGAGATGTTCCCATCAAAGGAAAATGGCCCTGTTGGGTCTGAGGATGGATTTGAAGGTGAAACTCGGCCCTGTTAACCAGATGATGTCTCAGCTTTTATCTCCTTTATCACTGGAATTGCATTTTTTTGGTGTTTAATCCTCAAATCCCATCAGGAGGTCAGGAGAAGGATGGTTTTGTGACGGGCTGGGTGGTGGAGCTGAGTTTCTAGGCCTGGTGTTGCTGCAGAGGTGGCTCCAAGGCCCTTTTGATTTTCCCTCTAGGGAAATGGGAATAATTTCTGTATTTTCTGCTCTTTGGGCACCTTTTGGCTCAACCCCATCGGGCTTTGGGCTTGTGGGGAGAACGAGCAGCTCATGAGGACCTCCAGTGAGGAAGGAGGATCGATGGTGTAGAGGTGGTGCCTGGTTTTCCTTAATTACAACCTTCCTCGTTAGTGAGTGATGTTGATTTTCAGAGTCAGTGGCTGATGTGTCTCCAAGGAGACACCTCAGCCCCAAAGTAGAGGGACTAGATGACCTTGAAAGGTCCCTTCCAACCTGAAGCCCTCCATGGTTCTGTGACAAGTGGACATTTCCAGATAATATTTTTGAAATAAAAGCACTGGTGGGAACCTGCTGAGGTCCTGCTGGGGCTTGGCCTTCCCCAGCCAGCCTGGAGAGGCCGTAAAGCCAGAGCTTTAAACCCAGAGAGCTACAAAAAGCTTGAATTTCAGCACAGAATTGACCCTGCTGGTGCTGACTCGAGGGGAAGGTGGTTGAACAACCAGTTGGGTGTCGGAAACCGCTGGGAGGTCACGGGGATCAGGAAGGAACTGCATCATCCTGCATTTCTGCCTAGATTGGCTAAAAATAACCCCCAATCTAAATATTTACTGACGAGGGGAACCTCAGCCTTGAGAGTGTCTCTCCTGAGCCTTGAGAGTGTCTCTCCTGAGCCTTGAGAGTGTCTCTTCTCAGCCTCACCAATGTCTCTTTTCAGCCTCCACCTCTCCCCTGGTGCCCCCCTGGCTTGTTTTGGGGTGACCCCCAGGATGGTAACGGCGGCTGGTTGGTTTTCTTGCAGCACATGGTGATGAGCTTTAGGGTGTCGGAGCTCCAAGTTCTCCTGGGCTTCGCTGGCAGGAACAAGAGCGGGAGGAAGCAGGAGCTGCTGGCCAAGGCCCTGCAGCTCCTCAAGTCCGGCTGCAGCCCGGCCGTGCAGATGAAGATCAAGGAGCTCTACCGGCGCCGCTTCCCCAGGAAGGTGCTGACCCCCTCGGAGCTCTCCATGCTGCAGGTGCAGGGGGGGCAGCTGCCCACGGGCACCGTCTGTCACCTGCCCTACGAGCACGGCCCCGGTGCCACCGCGACGCTGCCGCCGCCGCTGCTGCCGCCGGGGCCCAAGCGGGAGGTGGATGTTCAGCACCTGTCCCCCCAGGCCCACCCCGTGCACCCCGATGTCAAGATGAAGAGGTTGCCCTTCTACGACGTCTACGACGAGCTGATTAAACCCACCATGTTGGGTAGGTTCAAGTGGGCTTTGTCTTGTCCCACAGAGGCTCTTTTGGGTTGGCTGGGGAGAGGGAGTTGGGTTAGAGCAGGGGTGGGGGTGGTGGCCACGTACTCAGAGCTGCACTGGGAGAGATGGGATAGAATCATGGGATCATAGGATTGTTTGGGTTGGAGGAGACCTTGAAGCTCCTGGAGTCCCCCCGTTCCCCATCCCTGCCAGGGCACCACTAACCCCTGGCCCTCAGCACCACATCTCCAGCCTTGCAAACCCCTCCAGGGATGGGGACTCCACCCCTGCCCTGCCCAGCCTGGCACAGCCCTTCACAGCCCCAAACACCAACAAATTGTTCCTCAGCTCCAACCTCAACCTCCCCTGGCCCAACTTGAGGCTGGTTCCTCTCATCCCATCACTTGGGGACAAGAGATCTCACCCCCCCTGGCTCCAAGCTCCTCTCAGGGAGTTGTTTGGAGCCAGAAGGTCTCCCCTGAGACCTCCCTGGAGATGCTGGTGGGACTGGAGCAGCTCTGTGGGCAGCAAAGGCTGAGAGCCCTGGGGCTGCTGAGCTGCACAAGAGAAGCCCCAAAGGGGATCTGCTCAAGAGCTAAAGGACAAGAGGCTGGGGCCAGACTCTTGTCAGGGGTGCCCAGGGCCAGGCCAAGGGGCAGCGGGCACCAAGTGGAGCCCAGGAGGTTGGAGCTGAGCAGCAGGAGCAAGTTCTTTGTGGGGAGGGTGTTGGAGCCTGGCCCAGGCTGCCCAGAGAGGTTGGGGAGTCTCCTTGTCTGGAGAGATTCCAAAGGGGCCTGGACACGCTGCTGGGCCCCCTGCTCTGGGGGAGCTGCTGGAGCAGGGGGTGGGACCAGAGCATCTCCAGAGGAACCTTCCAGCCCCACCACACTGGGATTCTGTAGGGTGAGGCTGCTTTCCATCAGTGTGGGTTCAAAAGGATCATATCTAGGTGAAAGTGGGATTTTGTAGTGTGGTTTGGGTGGGAAGGGACATTTGAAGCTCATCTCATCCAACCCCTGCCCTGAGCAGGGACATCTGCACCTAGAGCAGGTTGCTCAGAGCCCAACCTGCCCTGGGATGGTGCCAGGCATGGGGCAGCCACCACCTCTCTGGGCACCCTGGGCCAGGCTCTCCCCACCCTCAGCACCAACAAGGTCTTCCTTCTCTCTCCTCTAAATCTCCCTCTTTTAGTTTCAACCCATCCCCCCTTCTCCTGTCCCAACAGGCCCCAAAGTTCTCTCCCCATCTTTCTTGTAGGCCCCTTTCAGTCCTGCAAGGCCCTAAGAAGGTCTCCCTGGAGCCTTCTCCTCTCCAGGCTGAACAAGCCCAGCTCCCAGCCTGGCCTCCCAGCAGAGGGTTCCACCCTCGCATCATTAGAGCTGAGAACTTCACCTGCAGCTCGTGTGGGCTGCCACAAATAGCAGCTTTTAGTTGCTTGTCAGGCTTGTTCCACATGGATTTGCCTGAAAAGGGAATTTCTCTCCCAGGTGCCACCTTCCCTGTTACGTGTCTCTTCTATAAACATATGTAAGGTTTAGGTTATTTGGTTTATTTGCTATTTTCACCTGCTAGAGCCTGAGGTTTTCTTTGCACTCTGAATCCTGGAGCTTTCTCTGTAGTACGTCAATATTTAGATCCTAATCCCAGGAGAATAAAACCCTGGATCAATGGGCCCAGCAGAGCAACGAGTGCCTGGAGAATTAATGATGAAATGATGGTTTCTTCTGTTTGCAACCAACCAGTGTTAGAGCTCCCAGCAACATTTTCTGCAGCTTTGAGCCTGAGCTCTGGGTAACAAGAACCTCACCCTCAAACCTTCCAAGACATCCCATCAGTGCATGGTTTGATCCAGCTGGAAGGCTGGGAATGGGAGGTTGGCCCCTGGGGATGTGGAAATGTGACCTTTTCAGGAAGGAAATGAGGATTTTAAATAAAATGGGGTGTGGCTGAAGGGCAGAGCTGCCTGTTCCCCCCCATCAGAATCCAAACACTCTGTCAGAGCCTCCCTGTTTGTGAAACAGCAAAAAAAAAAAGCAGATTTTTGCCTGATTCTGGCAAAATTGTGGCTCTTATCTCTCAAGTGCTGGGAGGGGAGGAATGCAGCACAGAGTCAGCCCCTGGCTGTTGCTGGTGGTTTTGGGAGCCCCTGTGCCCATCTGGGCCCATGAAGAAGGGTTTATTCTGCTTTTTAGAAGAAGCCCTAAGTTGCATTTTTATTTTAGGCTGAGCCTTTCTGGCCTCCTCAGGCTGGACCCGCCCATCCTCAGCTTTTGAAATGCTTTGTGCTTGTTTTTCTGGTGTTTTCTCAGCAATATTTGTTCTCCAGCCACAACCTGGTGCTTTTCAGGAGGGGGTTTTGTTGCTATTTTGTTAAAAATTCCCTTTTTTTTTTCAGCTTGGCTTTGTTGAGCCTTGGCCAACGTGTGGTTCAGTGTCCCTGAAATGGGATACCCATAAAAAAAGTTGAGGTTTCTCCTCTCCCTTGAGAAAACTCCTTTATTTCTGTGTTTGGGCTTGAACTTGCAAGAGTTTCTCTGCAATTCCGAGGAGATTACAGCCTTGTGCTTTTATTTTGGGCCTCTGGTGGTTTGTGTCCTTCTCCTCCCTTTCTCTGTGCAAACCTCCCCTTCCCATCCCTTTGTTGTAGTTACTTGGAGCTATTTTCATAAAAATTCAGCTCTGAAGGTCAGAAAAATGCCCAGAAATCAGGACTATGGGGCTGGAGAGAGGGCTGAGGGGTGAAGGCAGCAATGGGGGGGGTAGTGGGAAGCTTCCAGCTCCCTCCACTCTCTGTGGCAAGTGAGGAAGATCCAGGTTTGCTTTTCCTGCTCCCCATTCTACACCAAATTACTGGGAATCCTGGAGATGTTGGAGTTCCTCTTGGAGACATTGGGGTTCCTCTTGGAGGTGTCTGGGATGGATGGAGGTGCCCAACAGAGCAGTGTCACTGGTTAGAAATTGCTTATTGGAGGTTGGCTGTTGCTTATAAATGGTGGAGAAAGCAGCAAATTTGGAGCATCTCCCCCCCAGCTCTGCTCAGAGCAGCACCAGGACCTGATTTGGTCACGGAGGAGCAAAGGGCTCAAGCAGAAAGGCCCAAGATAGCCCAAATTCCTCTGCCAGCCTGTAACCCCAGGAGGAAGATGTGGCAGGTCATCTGCCAGGAAACTCTGGGCCTCACATTCCTGACATTCCAGAGCTGCAGGAGCCTGGAGAAGCAAAGTGAGGAATCTGAAGGGGTTTTTTGGGGAGGCCAGTGCAAGGGTGGCCCTGTCTGAAAGTCCCCAGCATGGAGCCAAGCTGCTCCCCTGAGGATCTGGTGTCTCCTGGGGTGGTCACACCACAACCAGCTCAGCAGGAGTGTCACCAACCCCCTGAAACCCAAAATAAAGCCTCAAAATGTGAGATTTACAGTGTGGGAACAGCCTCAGCCTCCTTTCCTCTTAGCCCAGGGATGCTCCACGGCCCAGGGAGCTGCTGCTGTGTCCTGAGGGGTGCAAAAAAGAGTGTGTGATTTAAATCAGCTTACAGCATCAGTGCCCTTTGCTGCAGGACACTGGCACTCTGCAAATATTCCATATAAATAGCTCAGACACCAGCCACTTCCACCAAGGGAGAGGCTCAGGCACGAAAGAAGTGACTTGGTTAATGTCAGAGTCAGAGGGGGGGAAATCCTGGGTTATTTTTACAGCTTTCTTGCACCCAATTTTTTTACCCTCGTGTAAAATTCTCAGTTCTCCCCTTCTGGGGGTTTCTCCCCCTGTGCTTGTGTTTAATCAAGGGCTGGTTCTCTCTGAACTCGCCGTGGCTCCGTGTCCCTGAGGAGGAGATGTCAGTGATGATCCTCCAGCAGCTGTCCTTGCCCATGACCACCATCATTCTCGTGGTCTCCAGGGCAGGGGTGACCTCTGCCCTTCCCTCCCTCTGGCCCCTGATCCCCAGGGAGCTCCGTGCAGCTCTTGGTGGCCTCAGAGGCTGGTGCAGACCCAGGAGGGTGAATGGATGGGTGGGTTTCCCTGTTTGAAGGTCATGGTCTTGAGGTGATGGCCTCAAGTTGCCCCAGGGGAGGTTTAGGTTGGACATCAGGAAGATCTTTGCTGCAAGAGTGGTCAGGGACTGGGACAGGCTGCCCAGGGAGGGGGGGGAGTCCCCATCCCTGGAGGGGGTCAACAGAGGAGTAGCTGTGGTGCTTGGAGATGTGGTCTGGGAGTCAGGGAGATGTTGGACTTATGATCCTAGAGGTCCTTTCCAACCTAAATGATTCTATGATTCCCTCACCATTTGCCACCAAACCTCCAGCAGATAAAAGGATGGAAACCAAACCTCAGCCTTGAAGGACAAACCCTCATGGGTGGCCCAGGGCTTGGAGGAACCTGCAGGGAGCCATGGCTCATTTTGCTGGTGAATCTGCTTATAGCAGGTGTTGGGCTGTGGGGCTCCCACCTGCAGGGGTGAGAATCACTTAATTAATGTTAATTTCTCTCCTCCAGTGTCCACGAGCAGCCAGAGGTTTGGAGAAGCTCATTTCACCTTTGCCCTGACCCCCCAGCAGGTCCAGCAGATCCTCACCTCCAGGTAAGGCCAGGGGGTGTCTTGGGGTGCTGGGTGAGAGCTGGAGGTTTGCTGCAGGGAGGGGGAACGTGGGCAGAGGGGGGTGGGGGAGCCCAGGGTAAGAGGAAGGGGCTGAAATGGTTCATGTCTAGGGGGAAGAGCTGGGTCTGAAATGATCTGAATGATTCTGATTCTGGATCTGAAATGATTGATTCATGTTTAGGGGTAGAGCTGGATCTGAAATGATTTCTGTTTGTGGGGTAGAGCTGGGTCTTAAATGATTTCTGTTTGTGGGGTAGAGCTGGGTCTGAAATGATTTGTGTTTATGGGGTAGAGCTGGGTCTGAAATGATATGTGTTTAGGGGAAAGCTGGATCTGAAATGATCNGATTTGTGTTTAGGAGGAAGAGCTGGATCTAAAATGATTCGTGTTTAGGGGTAGAGCTGGGTCTGAAGTGATTCATGTTTATGGGGTATGGCTGGATCTGAAATGATTAATGTTTAGGGGGAAGAGCTGAGTCTGAAATGATTTGTGTTTATGGGGTAGAGCTGGGTCTGGAGTGCTGAGACCCTGGCCCAGGTTGCCCAGGGGAGCTGTGGATGCTCCATCCCTGGAGGTGTTCAAGGCTGGCCGGGGCCTTGAGCAACTGCTCTAGTGGGAGGTGTCCCTGCCATGGCAGGGGGTGGAACTGGATGAGCTTTGAGGTCCCTTCCAACCCAACCCATCCTGTGCTTCTCTGGGGTGATTCATGTTGGGGAGGAAGAGCTGGGTCTGACGTGATTCACAGTTGGGGGAAGAGCTGGATGTGAAATGATTCGTGTTCAGGGGGAGGAGCTGAGGCTGAGCTGGTTCGTGTTTAGGGGGAACAGCTGAATCTGGAATTGTTCACATTGAGGAGGAAGAGCTGAGCCTGAAATGGTTTGTGCTGAGGAGCAAGAGCTGGATCTGAAACAATTCAGGTTTAGGAGGAAGAGCTGGATCTGAAATAAGTCAGGTTTAGGAGGAAGAGCTGGATCTGAAATGGTTCAGATTTAGGGGCAGGAGCTGAGTCTGGAGCAATTCATGTTAGAGGAAAGAGCTGAATCTGAAGTGATTCAGGTTCAGGAAAGAGCTGGATCCAAAATGATTCGTGTTTAGGGCAAAGAGCTGACTCCAAAGGGATGATTCACACTTAGGGGAAAGAGCTGAATCTGGAATGATTCAGGTTTAGGGGGAAGAGCAGAATCTGCAACTATTTGCATTTAGGAGGAAGAGCTGAATGTGAAACCGTTTGTGCTGAGGAGCAAGAGCTGGGTCTGGCATGATTCAGGTTTGAGGGGAAGAGCTGTTTCTGGGATGGTTTTCACTTAGGGGGAAGAGCAGAGGCTGAAACTCTTCACACTTAGGAGAAAGCTGAGTCTGAAACCGTTTGTGTTGAGGAGCAAGAGCTGGGTCTGAAATGGTTCTGTGCCCCAGCACAGTGTGGGAGGATAAAACACTGAGCTGGGGGTGGGAAGGGCAGTCCTTGGTGTCACACTGCCCCTGGCCATCAAGGACCTGCCTCTGCAGAGCAGAATTACTGCCTGGCAGAAAGAAAAGAGGGTGGTTGAGATAAAAACCTGCCCATTCAGCCCCAAATTTAGGACTTCCTACAGCCACAACCATCCCCAGGCCTGGACTTGATGGCATTTTGGGGGGTTTTCCCTCCTAGGCCTGAGCAATCCCCTGTTTTTATGACCCAGCTGCACTGGTTTGATTCCCAGGACAACTCACAGGTATCAATGTTGGTGTAACTCAATCAGAAATGACCCTGGTGGAGCTGTGACCATCTTCAACCCCTTTTGTTTCCCACCACAGAGATCTCCTACCAGGTGCCAAGTGCGATTACACCATCCAGGTGCAATTAAGGTAAGGGGATGTTTTTATGATGAATTCATTAAATCCTGCCCCAGGAGGGAGCACATGGGTGACAATTTACCCTTGATTCAGCCAAATCACACTTTTATTGGTTCCAAATCACACCTCGTGTTGCCCAGGAGGAATTTGGGGCCACATCCTGGACACCAGTTTCTATACAGGGGCATTTTCTATATGGGAACATGAGCCCTGCACATGAGGTTTTTTCCATTTGAAGTGTAAAATTGAATCTTTTCAAAGCTTGTCACACTAAAATATCTGGTTCTATAGAACCCACTTCTTCCTTTTCTTCATTTTAACTCCATTTTAATGGAGTTATTGCAAATAAGAGGCAAGAACGACGTGACCTTAAAATCTGAGCATTTTTTGGTCTCCGTGTTGTTATTACTCACAAAAACCCCAGACACGTTGAGGAGAAAAACACCTGAGGAGGCTCTTGCTCAACATTCAACCCTCAGCTGGATGAAAAAACATTAAATGTTGTTATCAGGGGGGTTGAAGTTGGCTAAAGGGACAGAAATTGCTGCTGTGGAACCTCAGAACAAAGCCCCGAGGAGTCCAGGGCTTTAGTTGCTGGCAGCTCGTGCCCCTCAGGATGTGGATGTTTGGAAATGTCTCTGTTGTAGCACAAAATGGGGTTTTGAAGGACCAGTTTCAGTGGATGTGGCTCTTTGGGTGGTGGGGATGAAGCAGAGTTGGTGAAATACCCACCAGGAAGCTCTCAGGGGGCTCCTGGGACATCCCTTCCTCTCAAGAAGTGACACCCCCCCCCAGCAAACCTGAGCACAGGAGCTGAAAATGGTGGTGGGACCATTCCTTGCAGAATCATAGAAGGTTTTGGTTGGAAGAGACCTTTGAGATCATCAGGTCCAACCTTCTCTCCTGCCCATGTGCTTCGGTGTGTGCAGTTTTCTCGTGTTCCCCAGATGAACTCTCCATTTTATTCTTTGATTTGGGAAGCAGAGAGAGGCTAAAAACCAACACAATGGGATTTATTCCTCCAGAACGTTGGTGGTGATGGGCCAGGGCCTGGTCCAGCAGCTCAGAAGCAGCAGATGGGGGCAGAAACCAGAGCCCACCAGCTCCTTCAATGGGCTTAGAGGTGAACCAAGGAGCCCCCAGCATCTGGCTTGTGGCAGCACCAGTGTGGGCAGCAGGAGCAGGGCAGGGATGGAACCCCTGGGCTGGGCACTGGGGAGGAACAACCTCCAATGCTGGGGTCAAGTTTGGGCCCCTCACTCCCACAAGGACCTTGAGGGGCTGGGGAGGGTGTGGAGGAGAAGAGTGTGAAGAACTTGTGAGGAGCAGCTGAGGGAGCTGGGGGGGTTGAGGCTGGAGCAAAGGAGGCTCAGGGGAGACCTTCTGGCTCTGCACAACTCCCTGAGAGGAGCTTGGAGCCAGGGGGGGTTGGGCTCTTCTCCCAGGGAACAAGGACAAGAGGAAGTGGCCTTAAGTTGCCCCAGAGGAGGTTAAGCTTGGAGCTGAGGAACAATTTCTTTGTGGAAAGGGTTGGAAGAGGCTGGGCAGGGCAGGGGTGGAGTCCCCATCCCTGGAGGGGTTTGCAAGGCTGGGGGTGAGGCGCTGAGGGCCAGGGGTTAGTGGGGCCCTGGCAGGGATGGGGAATGGGGGGACTCCAGGAGCTTCAAGGGCTCTTCCAACCCAACCAATTCCCTGATTCTCTGATCTGTAGGTGGAGAACACACCCAAACCCAAGTTGAACCCCCTGACACAACATCCCTGGTGTGGGGGTTCCGTGGTGGGGACCAGAGTTGGGGGTAGTTCTTTGGCTGCCTGCTCCACCTGAACCCAGAGCTTGGTTTGTGGCCTCCTTGGGATGACATGAGACCAGAAAAATAAACTTTGCAGTTGCTTCAAGTTGTTTGAAGTCATTTTAAGTCACTGGTGGCTTTTTTGTTTCATTTCTCCCCTCAGCTTTGCCACATGGAGGGTTCAAAATATATTTGTCTCCCGAGGTGTTTCCCAGCCAGGATCTGCCCAGCTCAGGAACCACTTTTCCCTTTCCAGGAGAATTTTGGCTGCTGTTTTCCTCCCAGCATCACCACTCACTCACTCACCACCTTCTCCCTCCTGCTTTGTAGGTTTTGCTTGTGTGAAACCAGCTGTCCCCAAGAAGATTATTTCCCTCCTAATTTATTTGTCAAGGTCAATGGAAAACTCTGTCCCCTGCCTGTGAGTAAATCTTAGTTTTAATTCATGTTGTCAACGTGTGTGTGTGGCCACAGCTCCTACTGGGAGTGACTTTTCCAGAGGTTAAACCCTGACTGGGAGAACTGGTGTGGTTAGAACAGGGGACTGGTTCCACTTCACAGAGCAGGGGGAGCTGCTCTTTGATCCAAGGAGCAGAACATACGAACCTCAGGCCTGGTTGGTTTTTAACCAGCAAATTCCTTCTCATTTTGTGAGGAGATTGATAATAAAAATGAGTGAAATCTGAGGTGGGTGGGGTGATGAGAGAGCCTCACAGCCAGGCCTGGCTGCTCTGCTCAACACTGGGCTCCTCTGTGCTGGGAAACTTGTTAAAATCTAAGAAGAAGTTATGGTTTTCCCACTTTTGAGGCTAAAAAGAGGTGGGATGTGGTGTCAAGAGGGGTCAGAGAGCTTCAGCACCTCCAGAACAGCCTCCAACGCTCTGCCCCCGCCACTCCCTTCATGTTTGGAGAGATTTGCATTTTTCACTCTGGATATTCTGATTTTAGCCAGTAACCAGCTGAAAAAACTAGAAATAAAAGCAGAGAGAGGCTGTTTCTGGCCTCGTGGGGCAGGAGGAGGGAAGCACCCGGGAGAGATGAGGAGGCTGCAGGTCCCTCCAGCTCCACCAGGACACTTCTTGGGCTGAATCCTGCCTGAAAATGATGCTGAATTAGCCTTGAGTCTGGAGATGGTGATAAAAGGGGGTAAATCTCTGAATGGCAGCAAAGACTCTCTCGGGCTGAGCAGGGGGTTAAGTCTAATCAAGCTGGAATGTGGAGATAATGAATTAAAGAGGAGATTGGCCACGGGGGTGGTGGTTTCGCTTTGAGATCTGCAGAGAAGTTCTCGTACGGGATGTGAGATATCTTGAGGCCCCACGTGCTGTGAAATGGGGTTTGTAGATCCCTCTAGGTGGCTCTTACACCTCAGAGGGGATGTGCTTGATGCCAGCTGGTGCTTCCTCCCCAGGGTTATCTCCCACCCACCAAGAACGGGGCGGAGCCGAAGCGCCCCAGTCGCCCCGTCAACATCACGCCCCAGGCGCGGCTCTCGGCCACTGTCCCCAACACCATCGTGGTCAACTGGTCCTCAGAGTTTGGCAGGGTGAGCTGGGCACATCTCCTGTCTGCTGCTGCTCTGCACGACCTGGACAGGCTGGAGGGCTGGGGGGAGAGGAACCTCGTGAGGTTCTACAAGGGCAAGAGTGGGGTCCTGCACTCGAGGAGGAGTCACCCCATGGACCAGTAGAGGGGAGGGGGGACCTGCTGGGAGCAGCTCCCCAGAGAAGGAGCTGGGAGTGCAACAAGTTGCCCATGAGGCAGCAATGGGCACTCGTGGCCAAGAGGCCAATGGTCTCCTGGGGGCATCCAGCAGAGTGTGGGCAGCAGGGCAGGGAGGTTCTCCTGCCCCTCTGCTCTACCCCACTGAGGACACCTCAGGCGTCCTGGGGCCAGAGCTGGGCTCCCCAGTCCCAGAGAGACAAGGACCCGGCGTCCTGGGGCCAGAGCTGGGCTTGGAGATGCTGGTGGGACTGGAGCAGCTGTGTGGGCAGCAAAGGCTGAGAGCCCTGGGGCTGCTGAGCTGCACAAGAGAAGCCCCAAAGGGGATCTGCTCAATGGTGCTCAATGCAGGGCGGGGGCAAGAGGCTGGGGCCAGACTCTTGTCAGGGGTGGCCAGGGCCAGGCCAAGGGGCAGCGGGCACCAAGTGGAGCCCAGGAGGTTGGAGCTGCGCAGCAGGAGCAAGTTCTTTGTGGGGAGGGGGTTGGAGCCTGGCCCAGGCTGCCCAGAGAGGTTGGGGAGTCTCCTCTGGAGAGCTTCCAAAGGGGCCTGGACACGCGGCTGGGCCCCCTGCTCTGGGGGAGCTGCTGGAGCAGGGGGTGGGACCAGAGCATCTCCAGAGGTCCCTTCCAGCCCCACCACACTGGGGTTCAGGTCAGGGTCACTTTCTCAGCAGCCTTTAGCTGTGCAGACCCAACAGACCCTTCTCCTTCCCGGTGGGTGTTCCAGGCTCTGAGCAGTGTCACCTCTCCCCACAGAACTACTCCCTCTCCGTGTACCTGGTGAAGCAGTTGACATCAGTGACTCTGCTGCAGAAGCTGAGGGCCAAGGGCATCCGCAACCCCGACCACTCCCGGGCCCTGAGTGAGTACCTGGGCAGGCAGGGCTGGGCTGGGGCTCTGGCTGAGCCAGCAGAGCCACACGAGGCTCTCCCCCCCCTCTTCTCCCCAACCCCCACACGTGAGGTAGGTCCTGTCCATGAGAAGGTGCTGGGCAGGCTGGGATGTGCAGCCAGGGGGTTATTTTTCAGTGATGCTGTTCAACAAAGCTCAAAATCAAACCATTCTGCAGGTCACTGCCTGTTTTCCCAACCGTTTATGCCATGAGCAGTGGTGGGAGAGGAGCTGCTGCTGCTTGTGCTCACCCTCTTTGGTGTTTCCAAGTATTCCAGGCAAATATTCCCTCTGTGGTGTCATTTCACTGGCAGATTTTAAGGATGGGGCATCTCTTTGTGCTGCTCCAGCCCAGGAGACTTGTCCACCTCCCAACACCCACTGCCACGAGCATTCCCTGCCTGTAATTCGGATAATAAATGTGGTGGTGCAAGTTGTAAATCACACCTCTCTGTCTTGATGGGTGGAAAAGGAGGAGGGTGTTGACAGGAGACCTTTTTTCCCCTTCTTTCAGTCAAAGAGAAGCTGACAGCTGACCCTGACAGTGAGATTGCCACGACCAGCCTAAGAGTTTCCCTCATGTGCCCGGTAGGTCCCCACGTTTTGATTCCTCCTTCTCAGATGGGGCTTTGCAAAGAGCTTCTCACCTTCCTGTGCTCTCTGTTGGCTGAGGAGCCAGCTTGGGTTCCTGGGTAAAAGCAGAAGTGCTGCTTCTGGGCAGATAAAAAGTGCTGAGGTGGTTGGTCTGAAACTGCTTGGCCAAGAAATGTCCTCTCTTGACCCCGTCCTTGTCTTTCACCATCACTGTGAGGTTGGGTTTGAGGTGGAGGCTTAAAAACAATAAAGAAAAGGCCCAAAGTACCTTGAGGAGAGCTTGGGTGGTTGTTGCATGTTGAGTCTTCACTGATACTGAGTTTATCCTGCTGTTAGAGAGCACAACTCCTACACTTGAAACACTTGTAGTTTGGAGGGGAAGAAATGATTTGGAGGGTGAACTCTGGATGTGTGGAGAGCAGCTGTGGGGTGGATGGTGCCTCATGACTCGTGCATGGTGGAGGCTGCTGATGCTGAGGGAGGTGGAGCAGGCACTGGATGCGTTTGGATGCTCTTTGCCTTATGTCCTCCTCTCCTGCTTCCATCTTGGGCAGATAGGAAGGAGAATGGAGTTTACC
Organism: Brachypteracias leptosomus; assembly: GCA_013401335.1. Taxonomy (NCBI): domain Eukaryota; kingdom Metazoa; phylum Chordata; class Aves; order Coraciiformes; family Brachypteraciidae; genus Brachypteracias; species Brachypteracias leptosomus. The sequence goes on along the minus strand of VYZX01007294.1, from coordinate 9,419 downwards.
TTCAACGAGCCCAGATCTGTCCTGGGACAAAGGAGCAGATGTGAGCAGCTTCTCTGGTAGAACACAATTGTTTAGACAAACCCTGGCTGAACTCGCTGCCTCCTGCAGCCCAACGTGCAGATAAAGGGGGTGGAACTGGGAGGTCGAGTTCACAGGCTGCTGAGGCCCTCCCTGGGGGTCACACTGCCCCCAAGATCCCCTCTCCACCCGTTTTGGTGGCCTTGAAGAAGACAAGAGGACATAGTTGAGTGCTGAAAATGATGCCCGAGCTTTAGGTAGTTCAGTGTTCCAGAGTGTGGAGGAGACCTTGATACTGCAGCACGTCAGGGGTGGGAGCTGGGGGATGGGGATGGTCCTGGTGGGGCAGTGTTAGGTCCATCGTGGGTCACCTGCAGAGGGTGGACCTTGGCCGTGGGTTGCTCTGAGATGTGGGAGGTGGATTTGCTCCAGCTGTGCCCTCTCCAGACCTGGTGGTCCTGGGTGTTGGGTGGCTGGGGAGAGCCCTGCCCTGGAGAGGTTCTTGTTGGGCTGGAAACGAAGAGCCAAGCAGGACTTGGGTGGGCTGTGGCCCCAGGAGAGGGGTCATCATGCCCCATGTGGCTCCTGCTGAGGTCTCCGGGAGTCTTGTGGAGTCAGATGAAATCTGAGAAAAGGCAACAAAAGGGGAGAAAACCCTCAAGCTTGGCTTTGTGCAACCCCAGTTCCTTTCTTGTGTCCCTCAGCTGGGGAAGATGAGGCTGGTGGTGCCCTGCAGAGCCATCACCTGCAGCCACCTGCAGTGCTTCGACGCCGCCCTCTACCTGCAGATGAACGAGAAGAAGCCCACGTGGACCTGTCCTGTGTGTGACAAGAAGGCCCCATATGACAACCTGATCATTGATGGGTGAGCTGAGCAGGCTCCTGGCAGCCTCTGGCCAGGATCACGTTGTGCTTTTGAGGCTTATCTGCTAATAGAGAATCATAGGATGCCAGGTTGGAAGGGAGGGACCTCAAGGACCATCCAGCCCAACCTTCCATGATAGATAAATCCAGTTTCACTGAGCTGTCCCAGCACCTGTCTTAAAACTGTCTCATGTCAGGGAATCCCCCACTTGGAAGACTATCCCAGTGTTTAATTGTTCTCATTGTAAAGAATTTCCTTCTGGACTCCAGTTGGAATCTCCCCAAGAGCAACTTGCAACCATCCCCTAGTTTTTTCCTCCTTTTTACAAGGAGTTTCCTTCCTCTTGAGATCCACCCTTTGTGTCCTGCTCCATGGTGAGGTCTCCCCTAAGCCTTCTCTTCTCGAGGCTGAACAATAACAAGTTGCAGCCTCAAAAATCTGATTTTGATTCCCCAAATGCCTTTGGTGCCCATCTGCAGAGATTTCTCCTGAGGAACAAGGAGCCTTTGTTAAGGTCTTGGCTTCCTTGCTGGCAGAGCCTGCAGAGGAACCTGCTCCCTGGGGTTTGAACAGAGCCCTCCTGTGAGCATCGAGCAGCCCCTCGTGAAACTGAACTTGCAGATGATGTTGGCTCAGGTTTTAGATTTGTAAATCAGAGAATCATGGACTTGTTCTGGTTGGAAGAGCCCTTGGAGCTCCTGGAGTCCCCCCGTTCCCCATCCCTGCCAGGGCCCCACTAACCCCTGGCCCTCAGCACCACATCTCCAGCCTTGCAAACCCCTCCAGGGATGGGGACTCCACCCCTGCCCTGCCCAGCCTGGCACAGCCCTTCACAGCCCCAAACACCAACACATTGTTCCTCAGCTCCAACCTCAACCTCCCCTGGCCCAACCTGAGGCTGGTTCCTCTTGTCCCATCCCTTGGAGATGAGAAATCTCCCCCCCCCCCTGGCTCCAAGCTCCTTCTCTTCACCCCCACCTCCCGAGCGCCCTCACTCCCATCTCCCTCCTGCTGTTGCTGTGTCTCTGCCTGAGCCCAGCTGGTGTTTGCTCTCCCCTGGCAGGTTGTTCATGGAGATCCTGAACTCCTGCACGGACTGTGACGAGATCCAGTTCATGGAGGATGGCTCCTGGTGCCCCATGAAGCCCAAGAAGGAGAAGCCCGAGGTGTGCCAGGCCTCTGCCTTCAGTGGCAGTGAGGGTAGGGGAGCTTCACTCACCAGCTCTTCTTGCTTGCCTTTTTTTTTGTTGTTTAATCAACGTTTACATTTAATTTTTTTACATTTACCAAGCCCCATTTGGAGCCTTTAGGATCCCCCCCGGGGTCACGCTGAAAGGCAGGAGCTGAAGCCTTTTCTCCTTTCCTCTGCAGCCACCCCCCTTTACACCGTGAGCTCCGAGGGCAAGAACTCTTCAGAGGGCAAGAAAAAAGTGGAGGTGATTGACCTGACACTGGAGAGCTCGTCAGACGAGGAGGAGCCACCAGCCAAGAAGCTCTGCCCGGGCTCCAGTGCAGCTCTTCCAGCAGTGCCTGGGCCCAAGGGGTGAGGAACCCACCCCCTCCCTGTGCTGGGGTCTCCTTTTCCTTCCTTGCTTCCTTCCCTGAATCCAACACAATCCCAGCGTGGTGGGGCTGGAAGGTTCCTCTGGAGATGCTCTGGTCCCACCCCCTGCTCCAGCAGCTCCCCCAGAGCAGGGGGCCCAGCAGCGTGTCCAGGCCCCTTTGGAATCTCTCCAGACAAGGAGACTCCCCAACCTCTCTGGGCAGCCTGGGCCAGGCTCCAACACCCTCCCCACAAAGAACTTGCTCCTGCTGCTCAGCTCCAACCTCCTGGGCTCCACTTGGTGCCCGCTGCCCCTTGGCCTCGCCCTGGGCACCCCTGACAAGAGTCTGGCCCCAGCCGCTTGCCCCCGCCCTGCACTGAGCACCATTGAGCAGATCCCCTCAGAATTTTGCTCAGGAATTTTGCCCTCCCTGTGCCCCCCCGTGAGGTTCCTCATCTCCATGTTCTCTTCCAGGTCATTGAGCATCGACCACCAACCATCTTCAGTGCTCCGAAGCCCTCCCATGGCAGCTCTGGGCAGTGATTACCTCCCCAACCTCCCCATCCACGACTACCACCCTTCCTACCAGGTGCCCTCAGAGATCCAAGGTAACACCAAACCCCTCAAATACCCGCAGTGGTGCCCATTCACCAACTGGTTGTACTGGTCGGTGCCCTCCTTCCTCTGCTGAGCCACAGGGACCTTTGGCTTGCCCACACTTGTAGCTTTTCTTGGCTGCTGGAGCCCAGAGCCAGGATCTCTGGGTGCTGGGGTTCACTGGCCCAACACAGCAGAGGGAAGAAGGTCTCTAGAGCATCTCCCACCTGGGGCACTGCCCTGGAGGGGTTTCTCTGGAGACCTTGAGACAGAATAACTCAAAATCTGGTTGTAGTTAGAGGAAGGAGCCAGCCTGGGTTTGGCCGGTTCCTGTGGCCCAAGGGATGTGGCTGTGACTTTCCTTCTGTGGGACCTTGTTCCTGGCTCTTGGGGTGAGGAGCAGCTTGTGTCCTGACCCAGTAACTGCTCCTTTCCTTGGAGGGGAGAAATAAACCAGGACCCCTCTGCTGAGGGGATCCCCGTGGGGTTTGTTTATGCCTCACTTGTGTTTCAAAGCTGGGTTTTATGGGCAGGGAGGCTCCTGAGCAGAGATGGAATCCTGGAATGGTTTGGGTTGGAAGAGCCCTTGAAGTTCCTGGAGTCCCAGCACCACCAGGGCCCCACTAACCCCTGGCCCTCAGCACCACAGCTCCAGCCTTGGGAACCCCTCCAGGGATGGGGACTCCACCCCTGCCCTGCCCAGCCTGGCACAGCCCTTCACAGCCCCAAACACCAACAAATGGTTCCTCAGCTCCAACCTCAACCTCCCCTGGGGCAACCTGAGGCTGGTGCCTCTTGTCCTGGTGCTGAGGTGACCAGGTTGAGTCCTCCTGCCAGGTCAGCAGCAGAGACCTCTCAGCCCTGTGTGCAGCTCCTGCAGTTACAATCATGGACTGCTTTGGGTTGAGAGGGACCTTCAAAGCTCTTCTCATCCATCCCCCCTGCATGGAGCAGGGACATCTGCAACTAGAGCAGGTCTCTCAGAGCCCCATCCAGCCTCACCTGGGACGTGTCCAGGGATGGGGCATCTCCCATGGTCTCTCAGAATCCCTGGTGCCTGGTTTGATGCCAGCACAGCCTGATGGAGTTGCTTTGGTGGAGCCCCGTGAGCTGGGTGGGTTGAGGTGTTGTGGTGGCTCCAGGCTGGAGCTCTGGAGAAGTTTCCCTGGAGGTGTTCAAGGCCAGGTTGGATGGAGCCTTCAGTCTAGTGGGAGGTGTCCCTGCCATGGCAGGGGGGTGGAACTGGATGAGCTTTGAGGTCCCTTCCAACCCAACCCATTCTAGGATTCTGAGTTAAACTGAACTCACTCTGGGCTGTTCCACTGCTGAGGCCACACCATGAGCCCCAGAGGGGCTGTCGGACACTGCTGGAGTCTGTGGTGGGGTCAGAGCTCATGGCAACATGGTCTCCAGTGCTTGGAGCAGCCTGAACCATCTGCTCCTGCCCCTCCACATGTTGGCTCCTCCCTGCCTGAAGCTTTCTTACCACCAAGAGATTGATTTTTGTTCTTTTTCTCCCCTTTTCCCCTAGGTCTGGATTTGTTTTCCTTCCTTCAAAGCGAAAACCAGGTAAGTTTGGCTGTTTTTTGGTTCATATTTGTGGTGGTTTTCTCCCTGCAAACATCCCCCTTCACTCAGCCAACCTTCCTCCTCCTCCTCCATCCTCTTCCTCTGCTGTCAGGTGGTGCTGGGGGGGTGGTTCCACTGGCACCACAGGGAGGTTCTTGGAGCGGGGCCAGAGGAGGCCACAGAGATGCTGGGAGGGCTGGAAGCCTCTGCTGGGAGGTCAGGCTGGGAGAGTTGGGCTTGTTGGGAGAGGAGAAGGCTCCAGGGAGACCTTCTTGGGGCCTTGCAGGACTGAAAGGGGCCTACAAGAAAGATGGGGAGAGACTTTTGATCAGGGCCTGTTGGGACAGGACAAGGGGGGATGGGTTGAAACTCAAAGAGGGAGATTTAGAGGACAGAGAAGGAAGAACTTGTTGGTGCTGAGGGTGGGGAGAGCCTGGCCCAGGGTGCCCAGAGAGGTGGTGGCTGCCCCATGCCTGGCACCATCCCAGGGGAGGTTGGGCTCTGAGCAACCTGCTCTAGGTGCAGATGTCCCTGCTCAGGGCAGGGGGTGGATGGGATGAGCTCTGAAGGTCCCTTCCCACCCAAACCAGCTGGGATCCCATGAGGACACAGGGATTTGGTTTGTGTCCATGTTGGGTGGTGGTGGCTGGAGCAGAGCCCAGACCCACCCGGGGCTGTTCCCCAGCTCTCTGAAGGCTCCACCTTCTTCCTTCCTGCTGGGCTTTACTTCTTGCTGCTGCCACTTGTCTCTGCCCTTCTCCCCAGCACATTTACCCAGGGCTGGGGTTTTGTGCCTTCCACGAGCTGACAGGAGCTTCTCCTTTGCTTGGCAGCACTACAGCCCCTCGGTCATCACCTCCCTGGACGAGCAGGACACCCTCGGCCACTTCTTCCAGTACAGGGGCACCTCAGGCCACTTCATCAACATGAACCCCCTGGTGGGGGGGGGGCCTCCCGGAGGCCGCGTCAGCAGCATCGTGTCCCCCAGCACCCTACGGGAGAGCCACGGGCACGGGGGGGGCGTGGGCAGCCCTGGGACACTGCCAGGGGGGCGACCTGATGTCATCTCCCTGGACTGACCCCCCCACTGGGGGCTCCACCAAGGACAAGGTCTCCAGTGGCTGCCTCGAGGACTGGCTGTGGAAGGTCACCAGCATCTGGCTTGGGGAGCACCAGTGTGGGGGGAAGGAGCAGCACTGGGATGGAACCCCTGGGCTGGGCACTGGGGAGGAACAACCTCCAATGCTGGGGGCAGGTTTGGGCCCCTCACTCCCACAAGGACCTTGAGGGGCTGGAGCGTGGCCAGAGAAGGGCAAGGAAGGTGGGGAAGGGTCTAGAGCAGGAGTGTGGTGAGGAGCAGCTGAGGGAGCTGGGGGGGTTGAGCCTGGAGCAAAGGAGGCTCAGGGGAGACCTTCTGGCTCCAAACAACTCCCTGAGAGGAGCTTGGAGCCAGGGGGGGTGAGATCTCTTGTCCCCAAGGGATGGGATGAGAGGAACCAGCCTCAAGTTGGGCCAGGGGAGGTTGAGGTTGGAGCTGAGGAACAATTTGTTGGTGTTTGGGGCTGTGAAGGGCTGTGCCAGGCTGGGCAGGGCAGGGGTGGAGTCCCCATCCCTGGAGGGGTTTGCAAGGCTGGAGATGTGGTGCTGAGGGCCAGGGGTTAGTGGTGCCCTGGCAGGGATGGGGAACGGGGGGACTCCAGGAGCTTCAAGGGCTCTTCCAACCCAAACCATTCCAGGAGTCCCAGTCTGCTGCTGGAATCAGCCCCAGAGCCACTGGTTTCTCTCTCCCACACGTAGCCTTGGCTGGTGGTTCCCATCCCCCCTCACTTAGGGCCCCTCCCAGGCTGCACCTCAAGGGGGGTGGGGGATGTATGAGGACCCCCCCAGGTTTAACAGAACTATTTTAACCCCGTTTCTGTTACTCAGACTCCACCACAAGGAGCTCAGGAGGGAATTTGTGTCCTTCCCTCACCCCTCCAGGCGAGGCTGGAGCTGCCTCCCTGAGCCCCCCCCCAAATATTCCTCATTTTTGCTGGAATGAGTTGGTGGGGGCTGCATGGGGGGGGTGGGACCTGGATGGAGACAACAGAGGTGCCCCCAGCTCCCTCCCGTGCTGGGGCCGTTGTAATTATGATGTATTTTTAAAAAATATATAGATTTTTTTTCCCCCCCTGCCCCCCCCCCTTTTAGCCCCCCCCAGCCCTGTACAGACTCTGACAGAGGATCTATATTTTCAGTTGCAGCTTTTGTACATAGGAAACTCCAAAGATTTCCCCATCTCTGCACCCCCCAAGGTCGCATCNGTGGAGATGCTGGTGGGACTGGAGCAAAGGCTGAGAGCCCTGGGGCTGCTGAGCTGCACAAGAGAAGCCCCAAAGGGGATCTGCTCAAGAGCTAAAGGACAAGAGGCTGGGGCCAGACTCTTGTCAGGGGTGCCCAGGGCCAGGCCAAGGGGCAGCGGGCACCAAGTGGAGCCCAGGAGGTTGGAGCTGAGCAGCAGGAGCAAGTTCTTTGTGGGGAGGGTGTTGGAGCCTGGCCCAGGCTGCCCAGAGAGGTTGGGGAGTCTCCTTGTCTGGAGAGATTCCAAAGGGGCCTGGACACGCTGCTGGGCCCCCTGCTCTGGGGGAGCTGCTGGAGCAGGGGGTGGGACCAGAGCATCTCCAGAGGAACCTTCCAGCCCCACCACACTGGGATTGTGTTTGGCAGGAGCCAAACTGCTGCTGGTTGAAGAGCAGGAGCTGGGAGACAAGAGCACACTGAGCTCCCTGGGACTCATCTGGCTCTGACCCTTCCAGGCAGGTTCTGGGGACTCCTGGATTCCTGAAATCCTTCACTGGGAGGGGGTTTATTCCCAACAGGACCACACGGAGGCACCAGCCCTGCTCCTGCAGCCTCATCTCCCCTGTCCCCTTATTCTCCTCTGCCTTCCCCACAGCCGCCCTATTCCCAGCACAAGCTCCTGCTCATGGCCAGCCCAGCAGCTCCATCCAGGTTCTGCTGTGGTGCCACCACTTGATTTACCCCAGGGTGCTCCTGCCCCCTCCCAGTGTATCCTGAGCTCCATATGGAGCTGTTTGACTCCTCAGAGCTCCTCCAGGCCCCCCATCCCGTCCCCACCTCCCCCCTCCCAGGGCAGGCAGGGTCCCTCCTGCCCCCTCCCGCCCCCTGCCCCTCATCCCACTCCAGGACGGGCTCCATCCCCGGCGGGCAGTGACTTTATTGCCCCCCCGCTCTGCCCTAGGGCCGGTCCCGCTCCTGTTCCTGCTGCAGCCACAGCCCGAGGGCGAACTTGGTGCCGGTGCTGACTCGCTCCACGTCCCGCCCCGTGGTCGGGGCCACGCTCAGCAACGTCCCGGTCGGGAGCTGGGTGGGCTGGGAGGAGCCGCCGCTGAGCTCCGTGATGCTGCGAGAGGGAGGGTGGTGATGGTGATGGGGGAGGGAAGGGGTGATGAGGGCTCTGGGGGGGTCCAGAGCAGGGGGTTCCTCACCTGACGGTGGCGGGCAGGGTGCTGGGGGTGTCTCCTGAGCTCCCTGCTCCATCCTCGGCAGCCGCGATGGCCGCTAGCACCCGGGGCTCCAGCCAGGCGTAGGCGCTCACCTCGCTCTCGCTGGGGCGCATCCTGGCCTGGACACCCCCCCAGAAAAGGACAAGGGGTCACCCCCCACCCAGGGACACATCGTGATGTCCCCAAGTCCTCCCTGCTCACCTCCAGCTGCTGGTGGGACTCGGTAGAGAGCAGCAGCAGGTAGGTGACGATGTGGTGGCGACGCGGCAGCCCCCGGCTCAGCATGGGAGGGTAGATGGACTGGGGGGGACACCGGGGACACCCCCGGGCATGGAGTCAACCAGGTGGCACCTCCAGACACACCCAGGGGTGCTCAGCCCCAGCCCAGCAGGATGGTACCTCCCAGAGACCGAGCATCCTCCAGGAGAAGGTCCCCTCATCCAGGTGCAGCCCCGTCTCCTCCTCCAGCTCCCGCAGCCCCACGTCCAACAGCTGCAGCCGAGGAGAAAAGGGGGTGTTGGGGGGGGGTCAGGGTGCACCAGGACCCCCCCAGATTGCTCCATTGTCCCCACATTGTCCCCTCACCTCCTCATCCGGCTCCACATGCCCACCTATGAGGAGGGGAACAGGGGGTTAGGGGCAGCCCAAAGTAACCCCAGCACCCCCATATGCCCCCACCCCACCCTGGTGGGACTCACCGGGGGGCACCCAGACGTTGGGGAAGATGCTGAGGGTGCTGGCGCGGCGGGTGAGCAGGACATGGCCGGTGCTGGCCTGCAGCAGGACGGCCACCCCTGCGGCCACCCCCCGGGTCACCCCCTGGGTCACCTCCCTGCTGAGCTCCGGCCGCTCCCCCAGCTGCTTGGCGGGGCAGAAGGAGGGTCTCTGTGGGAGAGGTGACATGTGAGGGGACATGGGGGGGGTGCTGATGGCACCTGGAGGGGCACCCAGAGGGACCCACCTTGAGGAGGGTGGTGGTGGAGCCGGGGAAGGGCTGGTCCGAGAGGAGGAAGCAGCCGCGAGTCAGGCCACAGCTCACCAGGGCCACGTCCTCATGCGGGGGGCAGAAGGTGCCAGTGATGCTCTGTGGGGNNNNCTGTGGGGGGGGGGGGGGGGGGGGATGGACACACGGATGGAGACAGTGGTGGTGTGGCCAATGCCTTGGCACCATGGTGGTCACCATGATGGCTGTCACCATGGCATTGTGATGGTCACCACCTTGATGGCCACCAACATAACACCATGATGGGCACCATGTCACTGTGATGGTTACCAACATGGCACTGTGATCGCCACTACCATGGCATCATGCTGGTCCCC
>VYZX01007293.1:353640-454176 GCA_013401335.1 Brachypteracias leptosomus | reverse complement strand
TCACATCAAACAGCACGTTCTGTGCTCACTGACAGCTTCCCTCTGCTGAAGCCAGCCTACCATGTAAATAATAAAATGCTGAAGCCCATTAATAACATTCCCACTATTTTCTCCAAGCCATGTCTGTCAAACGAATGACCACACATTTTGTAGGTAATGGTGCAGGAAATATTGCACAATGCAGCTGCTTTGGGGAAGCCATGTTTGTAGAATGCAAGATGAACACTTAACTTATTTGACCATTTCCAGGCAACTTCTGATTCTCTACATAGGTCTTATAATTCCATAATATATTTATGTCTAAGAAAAATAATACCTCAGTAGCTCTACTCTTTTTGTAAACGTAACAAGTTTTGCAAGGAGAGCAATTGATCCTTTGATCTCTCTTAAGATTTGAGTAGCCAAAACCTTCAAAAGTTATTGAAAATTACTTTTGAAAATAATAAATTATACCAATAAAAAGAGATCAAAATATTTATAATTTAATTTCATTGATATAAATTCACCAAGTAAAATATTATCATTTGTAATGAGCTCAAACCAAACTCATTGTGTGCAAATGCCCATGTATTGTTTAAAAAAAAAAGAAAGAAGATTTTAACTGAGAGTTACTTCTTTCTGGGGAAAAATTAAACAAAATAAAAAGCAAAGCAAAAACAAACAAACAAAAAACAAACCACAGAAAATATATAATGTATCAAGGAAGAACCTGGTGCTCAGCATACTCAAAGAAACATACTCTGCATCCCCTAGTCATAATCACTTTTTGCTCGCCTCTCAAAAACACAAAAATCTTATGGGAAAGCCACAGACTGATCATCAAATATTCAGTACCTGCAAATGTGTAGAGAGGGAGAAATCCCAGAAGATGGTCTGACTTTCTATCCTCACCTTAATGCTAAGAGATTATTCTTATCTCTGAAATGCCATTTTCTTTATATTTGAAACGCCAATTACTGTTTTCCATTTACCTTCAGAACAAAATCTCCTAATCCACTGCAGGTAAACAAACCTCTCCTCCATTACTGAAGTAGCTCCCACAGTTATGAACCTCCTACACAACATTTCCATAGTAATTCTAAATGTACATAGAAAGCATGCTGATACCTTCTGCCAATACAGCTATCATTTTTTCCTGTTTCTAATTTACTGCTTACTTAAACACTTCCAATCTCTTAAATGGACACAACCCATAACTGCATGATGCTAAGGAAGCTCATGAATAATCCTGCACCGAATCTTCCTGGAGGGCCTTCACTGCAAATGTACTCCACAGCCTGTATTATTTCTCAGTGTTCTCTCTCTTCTCTGCCATATTAGGCCTTGAAGGAACTGTGGCATGAGAACATCTCTGTGCTGCTCTCTAGCCATAGGAGATACAGAACCTCAACTAAGGCACATTTTTATTGCAGAGGCTGGGAAATTGGGCCGGTCTCTTTGTTTGTCAACTGGGATGCACCCCCACATCAAGTGCTAGATATGGTCTCATGCACTTAACTGAGTGTGGCTGTTGGAGTGGAGCAATGCTTGATGGGGACACATTTGGCCAACAATCGGCTGAGAGTTGGCAGTGATAAATTGTTAATATTTTTTCCTGGTATGGATTGGAATCTATAAACACCAATACCAAGAACTGCTCATCAAGTCTGAGTGCTTGTCAAACTGTGGCCCTGTGACACTAGCAGGAATAAATATATACAATTTAAATCTTGACCTTATAAACATGTGCAAGAGCTCAACATTTATCTCAATGCATCTGTAAAATGAATACTGTAAAAATGTGATTAATCTGCTGCTAATTCCAGAGAAAATCAAAAGCAGGAAAACGAAGCCAGTGAGAATATCACTCTTAAATATATTCTCTGAACTGCAACGAGGTATTATTTGCTCACACCTTCATCGTGTGCTCTTTGCAGCACTGATAACACAGCAATGGAGATTTTGAAATACAGAAATACAGAAAGGAAGGATAGCAGCTACAAAATGAGATTCCATATTTCTTATCAAAATAGGCCCCTACTATCTGGGCCACAAGAACAACCTACCTCCATTCAAAATAAAATGAATATATACAAAATATGATAATGATATCTGAGGAATGTTAATCTATAGCTATAGTAAATCACTAGATACTGAAGTACTGCTATTGGAAACAAAAATTCTTTTCAGATACAAAAAAGTCGAAAAAACCCAAACCATCCACATCATGCTGCATGTTCTGCTCTGAGCAGTGTTTCCCTGTCCATGGAAACAGTTACTGTAATTGAACTCTTGAGTAAGAGTGAGCCTCTGCAGGAGCTGACCCATGAAGGTCTGCAGAATACTTGAGGCCAGCAACAGTGTAAACTTATGTTGTTGTAAACATGGCCCTTAATCCATCAAAAGAAAAACATATGGATTCCATCTTTATTTATTTCTACAACAAGCCAGAGTCATCGTGACATCCTTAAATACTTTGAATATTACTGTGCAAGCTTATGAACTAAAAAAGGCAAAACTTGCATCCATTAGGAGAAAAAGTCTGGCTCTTTTTTTGGCTTATTGCTCAAGAAAAAGCAGGGTTTTCTAAACATTGCATTAAAATTAATAAAGTTGTTTTGACGAGTTTTGTATTTCAATATTACTACAGCTGCAATAATTAAGAATTTGGCCACTACTTTGAGTCATGAAAATCCATCAATGCTCATAGATTTCATTTACTAAAGCTGTTATATATATGTAAATTGCTTTTTAGTTTGTCTAATGGGAAAAAAAACCCCACTTGGTTAAACCCATGAAAGATACATGCATGAAATAGGAATGCACATATAGAACACGGAGGGGAAAAAAACCCCAAACCTCAGTGTATCTTCCTGAAGAGCTGTTATCCAAGAAACATACAGTATGATTATTGAAGGTAAGGAGAAAAATAGATTTTTAATGAAGGCACTTGAATGTAAAGCAAAATATATGACTGAACTTGTCATTTTCCAAGAGTATTATTCCTTCACTGGACTGTGATAGTGCATTTTTCCCTGCAGTATCCCTGCTATCTCAAACCAATTAAAGCCAAAGCTGCCCCTGCCTTTGCCAAGCTTCTCCTTCCTCTTCCCTACACCAGCATTCCTATTCCTAATGCTGCACAGTGAGTCAGTTCTGGGAACTGACCGGGATAAAGTGTAAATATATTAAATTTTTTAAAATCTATATGTCTTGTCTGTCTCAGTTTCCCAAGCCTTATTACTGCCCTTAAAACCAGCACACATTTAATGACAGGAGGAGGCCAGACTGTGACAATCTGAACTATATTGTCTTAAATGTCTGTAGAATTATATCCTAAAGAGTCATAAAGATCATAGATTGTAAGATTATAATTGGGATGATACCCTAAAGATCGTAACTTAGCCCACATGTTTGTGTCCTCAGAAAAGTGGCAGGACATCCTGGATAGAAGTAGCATCAATATCTTCCTGATGGCCCCAGGACATAGGTCTGTACCCATGAGGAAATTCAAAGGAGAAGGGAGACAATGTTAACTCAGCTCTACGTGTGTTAGGCAATGCAGAAGGAACAGTGTGTGTGTGTAGGTCCATTTGCTCGTACATTCAATGAAAATAAACACGTCTAATCCAATTTGAAGAGCGAAACTTGAGAAACGATGACAAAGATTCTTAAAGCTGTTGCCTAATAAGACACTGGATGTCAGTTTGCAATGAAAAGTATGTGCACACTAAAACCAGCCAGAACAATTTTACACTCAGAAACATCTCAGCATGGGACAGTGAGGCAATAGCCACCGTCAACATGGCTTGGAGACAATCTCATCTGGAACACTGTGTCCAGCATAGGCCACCTCAAGGTGAACTAGACCTGGAAAAGTGAAGAGAATTCAGAGAAGAGCAACAGAAGTGGCTCGTGAAGGGAAAGAGATTTATGAGGAAAGATTTAAAAGAGGTAACATGCACTGGCCAAATAATGACTAGGTAGGGGATATAAGGCATGGTAGCAGTCTATAAATATTTCAAGAATATAAACACACAAATAAGACAAAAGAATTATCTAGTGATATTCATGGGATATAACTAGGAGTTAGAAGTTTAATGTAAAAATGTAGGGTAAATACCAGGAAAAGTTCTTGAAAGTGAGAGGTCTTAAACAAGTGGAAGAAAGGAAATGTTGTGTAGATGCTGTCTCCCATCCAGCAAATTTGGTAACAAAATAAAACGATACACTAGCAAGTGTCCTATGGAGAAAATGCTTGTATTTATGGAGAACAGAACCTACCATTCCTTTAACACCAATGAAATAATCTTAAATTTATTCCGTGTTAATTCACGTTGAAAGCAAGTAGTCCTACTCATTTCCTAAACTCGGGTGAAATTAACATTACATGACTAAAATATTTGTATAGGTTAATGATTTTCAGATAATAGAAGAAATGTTTAAAGGTTTAATGTACACGTTCAAACCTGGTGACTAAATAGATTTTGTGCATAAGCAGGTACTTTTTTGCCTAATTTGGATTTTTAAAAAACTTTTGATTCATAAAAACTGCTAGAGGAGCACTCAGGGTTTTTTGTTATTTATATTCAGCACATCAGGAAAAGGTTATGCCATTATTTAGCCTACTCTCCATAATTGCAGCTTAAATTACAGCTCCTAAAATTCTTCTGTATTTTCCTCATTATGACTATTCAATTTAAACAAACCTCATATTTATATTAGTATGAAATTACCTTTATAAAATTACTGATGTTTCATTTACATAGGAAACTTGTAATTCAAAAATCTTTTAAGCTTCTGTTTCCCAGAAGTTATAAGTATTTTTATAACAAATGACTTTGTATTATTTCAAGTAAAATTCATTCCTCTCTGTATCATTATTTTTACCAGTTTTAATAGCAAGTGTTATTTATATGCTGCTTTAAACCATAAAAAAGTTCCAGTTTACTAGTAATTCCTGTAATCTTTCAATGATTCATCTGTCCTAAAATAACGGTAGTTAAGATCTTCTAATATTTCTGTTTATTGACTAATGCCACCAGGAAAAAAATTCCACCATTCCATTAAATTGAGAGTTTGCACTTTTCTGGTCTAGTATCATATACTTCTATTAATGCTTTTATTGATCATCAAATGGAAAGTTTGTTAGCTAAACCCCAGGACACCAACACACAGCGAGCCAACAAGATAGAGATATGAAAATGAGCAAGTGGGAGCAGCAGAACTACAGAAAGAGCTATTAGGTGCTGCAACTTCAGCCTGTCAATAGCCAGACTAAAATAGTATTTCCCTTTCTATACACATCTGGCTACTCAATTGGATAAAGCTGCCCGAGTTGTGTCTGTTAGCAATGGAGGATGGGTGTCTGTGTGTATATGGGTGTGCACGTGTAGTTACGTTAGACACTGGGAACTGGAAAGACTTGCAAAGAGAAATTTCTGTGTGCTTTCTTAGGGCCCTGTCCAACCCAAACGAGACTCGGAGGCTGCTGGCCCCGGGAAGCTCAGCAAACTTCCTGCACCAGGAATGTGAAGCAAACTGGAGGCTGTGCCCTGGCTGAAATCTGCTCTGTGGGGCAGCCCGACCTGCCTGCTCCACGTGCCTTCGCTGGAGCACCCAAGGGGAATTCCTGTAGCCAGCTGTATAACAGGAGCCACAGACAGAGCCCAAAGAGAGAAGCTAGAGGAGCTGAAAAAAGGCACAATTTTCTTTAGA
This sequence comes from Brachypteracias leptosomus, assembly GCA_013401335.1. Lineage (NCBI taxonomy): Eukaryota > Metazoa > Chordata > Aves > Coraciiformes > Brachypteraciidae > Brachypteracias > Brachypteracias leptosomus. The sequence goes on along the minus strand of VYZX01007293.1, from coordinate 448,479 downwards.
AGGTCACATATTTTATTGGTTGTTCAGGCTCTTCTACGTTGCTTGAAATTTAACATATTCCAGTGTGAATTTCACTTGGAAAAGCTGGTTTTTTTCAAACTTAGTAGCACAAAAGCAAAACTGCTGTCAGAATAAAGTCCAAGAAGCTGCAGAATTCCTAGACACATCATTTCTCAGGAGAAAAATACTATGGGGTCTCATTAATATAGAGAAAGGGGCACGTGCACATATGTACACAAATATATGACAAAGAGATCACAGATTATATTTAAAATGTCATTATGTGCTGTAAGAAGCATGAAAAGAGGGGTTTTTTTATAAGAGATGCAAGCAATCACTCTGGCAATGAGAATGATTTAATACAATCATGAGTATTCATTAATATAATATCTTAGTGTAGATGAATGTCTCTCAATTGGTATTCATATAGCAAAGACATTTTTGCCTAATTATACTAGTATAATTTAGGTTACAATGTAAACGTGGTATAACGCTGCAGACTTCACAGGAGCCACATTCACAGATTTTGCACATTTTTGTGCAAATAAAAGTATTTAACGCAAACCCTTTAATTCTCTTACTAACTTTTAGAATTAATTGTCCTCCACAAGTGATATGAAGTTGAAACACAGCATGATACACATCTAAAATAAATATTTTACAGTTACGTGATAATGACTTCACTTAAAATGGAGTTAATAATTTGCCATGCCCTCTGGCTTCCAGTTTGATCTCCCATGTTTCAGGTTGTCTCTCATATATAGGACAAGGCACATAACCCTTCCTCAAATCCTCGATTTAAGGGCACAGCTTCAGTGAATTAATGCTTTTTCCTACAGTAGAAGTTTAAAAGTCAGTTCCTATATCTCATAAAACCATGCATCAATAGTGTTGTATGTATATGGGATGGGCATTATCTGCTGTTGCAGAGATGAAAGGCCCAGATACCTGAAAACCAAGAAGGATCAAACAGCAAAGTCTATGAAAACTTCACCTAAACCCAAGAACATGTTAAGTATAGTCAAGATAAAAATTAGGAACGTTACTAGTGTTTCCTCATGAAAAAAATATACCTGTTTGCATCACCATTTTAATATTTCTTCTTTAGACTGGTTTTACCTTCCTGAATTGAAATATTAGCACTTTATAGTCTTTTTCATTCCACAATTACTGCAGTTCAATTATGCTCTTGCATATGTCAGGTACACTACAGTCTAATTTAATCTTCATTACACATTGCCATATTGCAATTATACATGCTATCAGAGTGTTAACACATATTTAAACCTGCTATTCCTTTGTCACTGATTTACAAAGAGGTACCTGAAAAGAAGCAGATGTCATAATTACATGCTTATTCAGCTCATTTTATACTGAGTCTCAACGTAAATTGCAGATGAGCTAGGCATGTCCTGAAATTAATGTAGTGATAGTACACTAATGCTGTGATTCATTATGGTTTGTCAATGTGCTCCACTTCTGGAATGTGTGATAAAATTATATTAATACTGCACAGTAATGAGATTAATGAATTTGTACATGGGGAAGAATAATGGTTGCCTTTGTGAGACTATTGAAAAAATAACATATAGGTAATTAAAAAGAATTAGTCAAACTCCATACAACCCCATTTATATTAAATTAATTTGTCTGGCTTCATTTCTAATAATTGATCACTCTCTGTAAATTATAAAGCACTCTTCAACCATATGAAGTACTACTGTAGGAGGAGAGATCCCAGAGTATTATGAACCATCAAGGTGGTCCCTGTGGGTTCATATTAATTAAGGTTTAACAGTTTGGAAAATTGTAGCAATATTTTATGATTCATGTAATTAAACTCTGTAACAAAACGTCACAACTGCTAGTTATATCTGCGCCTATGATTTATATCTTACCCTTATTTCAAAGGAAGCAGAAGTAATGAAATATTCTTAAACACACAGACAGTCAAAGGAGAAATGTACTGGTTGTTTTTAGTGTTCCTAACTAATCACATTAGCATTTCATTGCCTCTACTTCAGGCACTAATGGCCACCATCAGACAGTGCAAATTGGATTAATTTAATATTCAACATCATAAGCTTTTTCAACAAAGGCAGGATTCTGATCCCTGACTTGTTTTCCTCCTCTGTAATTGCACTTATTTCAACGGCATTTTCTCCTGTTTTCTGTACCAAGAGGGCAGAATCTAACCCCTTCTTTGGTTCTCTAACAGAGCTAATACTTGCTAGAAAAAGCTCCTTCAGTAGATTTGAAGTCACACCTTCTAAACAGAACAGAACTGCAATCTAACATGACTGATGCTGAATTTCAAGTCTCACTATATCATATTAAAAGATTTTCTTTGAAAATAGGTTCTCTTGTGGAAAAGATCCTTGAATACTCATATTCAGTCACATAGACAATTAATGTTCTTGTGATGTTGCTTTCCTTTGCTTCTTGCTGGAGTTTCTCACAAATTTTACTGTTACTAATTATTAGCAATAAATAGGAACTTTTAAAGTGAAATTTTATTGCCAAAAAGGCTTTTTTTTTTTTAATATGGAATTGATTGCAAGAAAACTTTGCTTTTGACTGACTTCTCAAGTCTGAAAAAGTATATTCTAAAAGATCTCTAAACTATTGGTACTCTACGAACAATCAACTTGATTTTAGCTCTTCCATTTAACAATATCTATCGTACACTGGTTCTTAGAAACTCAGAAACTACAGCATCCAGAGACCTCTGTCCTGCTGTGTGTCCCTTGCAGTTGATGGCATACCTTGCACAGCGTGGCTCCAAGATTGATAGTAGATGGCAGATCAATTGAGCAGCAAGATGTCTAAATCCTATGTATTTGTCCATAATAAAGGTGGTTCTAACAAATCAGATACTGGGTTTGAGACTTACACAAAAGCAGGGATCATGTATAAAACCCCCTCACGTTTTTTAACGTTATATCTATTTCTATACCCAAATTTAACCTAGAAAGCAAAACTCTGGCTTGAAATAGCTGTTTGGATTTTCTTCAGAATTCTGAATAAACCCCAACAAACCCCACTGATATATTTTTCTCTTGCCAGACCACAGGATATGTCACAGCTACCTCAGCTGGTGTGCTGTGGGTTGGGTAGGGAATGCACATGGCTTGCATTGTGTGGAACATACTCTGACGGGCTTTGGGGATTAATAGGATTCTTCTGCTTCTACAACAATACAAAATTCTGGTTTCTGGTAGAAATAGTATCTGTCCTCAATGATCCTTGTTCTCAGATATCACAGTAATGGGCATCAAATAAGTACCAGAGAAGAATACTGGTTAGTGCAAATGAGCACCAAATGTAAGGCTTGATGTGAGAGCACAGAAGCCCATTTAATTGACCTAGCGAGCTTCAGACTAGACTCCGATTGTAAAAGAGTAGATTGCTCCAACCAATCTCCACCAGGTCTGTGGGTGAGAGAGGGCAGCATACGTGCTACTGATGTTGAGTCCATGCTGTAAGCTGAGAGAAATCCTACAACTCCTCTAGGTGCATTCTGAACCCAAACGGGGAGGGCAGTGCCCCCAGGAATGGTGTATGGTTCTCTACTAGCTTTGCAAAAAGCAGATTTCCTGTAAGGAAAATAAAAGTGACTGCCTCCCTAAACTTGTAAATGACTGTCTGCATAAGATACAGCATTCTCACTCCATCTTGGATGCCTCATCTCAGTAGCTTTTCCTACCTGTTCTAGCACTGAAAAGTGAGTTTCCAGTACAGGTGTAAGCACTTCTGAAATCTGTTTGAGGCAAATGAACAGAAATATACACTGTAATTACAGGGGAAAAAAATTATTCTCATCTGTTGGTATTCACATTCCAGCTTTACTTTTTGTTAGTTGGTTGGTTTTCCCCTCTATGTTATTATGCTGTCTTTTTCCTGGGAGTAAAATTTAGCCTAGGGCTTACAGGTTCAGCAGATAACAATTCTATCCTAATCAAGTTATGACAGATTTAATATTAATGGGACTAAGAGGAAAATCAGTTTCCTGACAAATGATGATAAAGTGAAATCTTTAAGCAATAATAAAAATCAACATGCCATATCACGTCACCAGTCATTCAAAAGTGACAAGCAGAAACAATCTGCTGAGACAACATCCAACCACAAGCATAATCACATTTATGATTTAATTCCCATTTAACATCAATCACATCAAATTAATAACTACTCTCAAAGAAAATTAAATCCTAAGTGTATTTTTCCTTTAAAGTGTTATGATCAGAGAAGAAAGTCCTAATTAAATCTTAACCCAACTACGTGTTTTATACATGTGACACCTGTAACTTGGCCAGCATTGTGAATTGGTCCCATGTGGATTTTCGTCATAAAAGGAACTGACAATCCCTTCTAGCAGCTGCCATAAGTTTGATGAACATGTAACGTATCCTTTTGTGAAAGTTCTTGTTGTAAAGATTTTCCGCTACTTTAATGGCTGTGCAGCCATTTTGTTCTAGGAAAATACCACACTCTGCTGATTAGTGTCTGGCATGCAACTTGGAGACAAAGCTGCGAGCCAATGTTTATCCTGCTCTTCCTATGTTAGAGTGTTTGTCAACAAAAGATATCCCGCTCATACCTTATTTCATCTTCCTAAGTTGCTTAATCAAATGGTAATGGCACTGTAAGAATCATTTCTTGAAGTTACTTAGAGAATTCACGTGATCCTGTGCATCCTGAATCAGGGGTGGCCAGCTGGTGGCTTCTAAGCTTCATCAAACTGCCAAGCACTTGCATGGCTGAGAGTGGCGTTATAATGCATCTACACATGTTCATCTGTAAAAGTGAGCCTGGACACCTTAGGACATAACTTCACACCCCGACTCTGCTTCACTGGAGCAGCAGACTCTTCTGGGTGCATCCATGTACAAGCTACTCCCAGGATTCTCTTTCCTAGGTATCTGGTATGTCTCATGTTTCTCAACTACCTGAGGATTTGGTTCTGGACAGAACAAATTGCCATCACTGCTTCAGATGGTTGTGTCTCATTGAAATAGGAAACATGAATGTAAATGTACTGTAACTGAAAGCGTAGTAATTCTGGAAATTAGAGAAATACGTATTGCTTCAATACTGAAGATGCTCTTCATCTTGTTACTTTTATTTCAAACAATTTAAAAAATCTTAATGTGGACCTCGGGCTGCTGCTCTGGCACCTCCTACATGCCACAGCAAAATAGCTCTTTTCCTTCTATATAGATGAAACTGCAGATCCAGGAGATCTGCTCCCTTGTGTTAATTCCTTCCTTCCCATTCATGAAAGCAGCCACTTGGCGAAGGAATGTATTTGGCAGAGAATGAATTAAGTGCAATAGATACTCATGTACTTTTCTGTATTCTTTTTATAAGGTTCAGAAAGGGAACATAGTTTGCTTCAGGGTCACAGATTCTGACCCAGGTCAAGCAAAAGTCAGCCATGATAAACGAAATAATATACAACATAGCCTTAAAACTACTCTTTATAAATCACAGTTCTGTGATGACTTCCAACTTCTTCCTGCCTCTTTAAGCTATAACATGTTTTAGTATCTTATAACATGCAAGTCTGTTATTAAAGATTCTGCTGAAATATTCAGGGCTAAATCAAGATGTGAAGACACCTTTTTTGAGACAGAAAATTGGCAAACACTCCCTACTATGCCTTACAGCAAGAAAAACAATCTTGCTGCAGCTGTTGTGTTTATCGTAAAATTGATGCTATAAAAATGTTACCTGAATACAAATGAAATTATTTTTATTTAAACCTCCTATATTGAGAGACACATTTCCTCACATGATTATGAGTTCTCCAAGGCCTGCTGTGGATACCTGGCTAAAGTGGTTAATTTATTCCCACTAAAAAGTTTCCTGAAATGTCAAGCCCAAATTTTAATGCACTTTGTCACTGAAGGTCAGATTGAGAGTTACACCAGTGAGCAGCTTCTCAAGTGTATAGTTCCACCATCTTCTCTGGAATTTGAGGTGAACTCACCCTGCACACCAAGGTAAGTCACTATCTCTCCCTTACTGACTTCACAGTATCTAGTCACGGGCAGAAAACTACTCAGCACTAATAAGAGTTTCATATTCTAGTCATAACTACAGTGGTGTATTGTATTTTTGAACTAACGACTAATAATTTGAAATAATAAGATGTTCCCATGCATGCACAGAAAAGATGTTTTTTCACTCCATGTTTCTTCACAGAACTAATTCTGTTTTCCCATGTCTTGGATAAGGGCAATGGGTTTCTTGGAAAATTTCAGGATCTCAAGTGTGAGAACCAGCGTTAGCACAATACCCACAAATGGATCCCAGACAACTGTAGTTGCAATTGTATCTCAAACAATTCCAAAATGCATTTCAGCCATTTAATGCAGTGAGATTTCTTAAATACTTTTGAGAACCTTTATCTTAGTACTTAAACACGTGATCCTTGATAGCATCCACATAGACTAATGTCTCCCATTTAACTTTTAGAAGCTTGCTGTCCACAAACTCCCACCTAATCCATACAATACACACATCTCTGCAATACCACTTGAGATCCTCCAGTCACTTCACCTAGGCAAGATAGCACATACACCAGTCAGTGTCAGAGTTACTCAAACCTGTGACTTCCAGATGAAACCCTTTATGCTTTTTGACCAGTCCCCTATGCCCCATCTCTCTGCCATTATGCATTTCTGCATAAATATATATATATGTATACGTGCACAAACAGAATTAGGAAAGATTGTTAAGAGATTCTGTTCCATGAGTTTTAAATCATCGCAGTCATAGAGAAATAAATATTACTGGAACCATATAAATACATATTGTACTTATGGCTGGCTCGGTACAAGACTTCTCAGGTCTTTCAAGCAAAATGTATTCTGTGTTCACAGCTCACTCAACTTCCACTCTGGGTCCAGTGTAGCATATTAATTCATTCTGTCAGCAGCTTTAGTTAAGTTAGACAATAAGCTTTGCACCTTGCAAATTATTTTATGAGTCTTTGCTCTATACATATATTTTGTCTAAATATTCATAACTAAATTTGAATAAAATGCATATGAGTAATCATGCAAATAAGAATGGTCAATTTGCATTGTACAGGTTGTGTAATGGCCCCTACCACAAAACTCAGATTAATGAATCTCCTTCTTGTACTTTTCCACTTTTTGATTACTGTTTTTCTCTTCTTTATTAACTAAAGCTCATTTATTATTGAGCTGAGCTTGTCCACCCTGAGTACTAGCTGGCAGCAAGGAGTGTTAACCAGAGACCCAGAAGGGGTGGATCAACACTTTCTCCCAGAGTTAAATGCAGGAAACCAGCCACATAAGCAGGAGGTTTGAGAGTATTAGCAGTGGTTTTGGGGGAAATTAATCTTGCTTCATAGGGTAAATCTACATGGCACAAGCTGGATCGAAATAAAGCGTTGTATGGCAGTGCAGGCTGGATGACATCTCCTGCCAGAGAGACGTGCTCAGGGCTGGCTTGAGTTTCACACGGACACACGCTTTGAACCGCCCATACCTAAATAACCTATTAGCTCTCCTGACAGCTCCTTTCTCCTTTTCATCTTTCACTAAACACCCGTGGTCGAATCTGAGATGCACACAGATTTGCCACGTTCTGTTTTAGAAAAAATATGCTTAATCTGACAATATGTATAAAACATACCCCAAGTTTGGGACCTCTTCCAGCTCGCTGTCCCTCTTGGTTAGTCAAGAACATATTTTATAAAGCACTCTTTCCATTTATTTCCTTTCAGATAACTGAAGTGGTTTTGTTCATGTCTTGCTTAAGTTAAAGCTTATTACAAGGTTACTTTCAACAGAGATCAGCACCGTACAAATCACCTCCTCAGATTTAACTGAATGTTGCACAGGCAGGCATTTACAGATTTTCAAAGAATGCCCAGTGAAGAGTAACCTAATGGGTGAAGTTAACAACTCCTCTGCAAGGCAGCTTTCACTAGATGTCCCTTTGCTCCTTGTACACAAAAGGCTTTCGGGGTCACCTGCACTCTGAGAACTGCTGTTAAAGGTTCATATTTCAGTCCTGCAGGACTTCTGCCTCTGGCCATTTTTTTTCATCAAGTAAAACCTAACTTGGAGGCTGTGTCTGTGCCCTGGCCCACTGTATCTTGCCCCTACTTTTTTCTGTTTAGTAGGGTGTCACTGATACTTGCCATATGCTCTGGTCTTATGTGGGTAGTCAATGTGCCAGCCATGTCTTTAACAAGCATTTGACAAAGTAGTAGAGCAGATTTTTGAATGAGTATTTGGTGGTTAGGTGCTCAGCCCATATCGACTGTTAGTAATTTCCCTCCTAAAATTATGCTTAAAAAAGACACTGAAAAATGCTGTCCCATTTGAGTGACCTTGCTTTAAAGACATGTGGAGACAAGACAAATCATAGTCAACTTTTAATCCTGCCTTTCATAAATAAATCAAAAGGAAAATTATTGCAGTAAAATTTAGAAAATTATTCTTCTTTAAACACAAGCCTAATTACAAATGAACATCAGCTATAGGCTATCAACTAATGCTGTTTATTACATTGATTATAACAGGGAATCCCTAGGGTTAGTTGATGAAATAAAGATTTAATTTGAGGGTAAAGAACAACAACAAAAATGTAGCTAATTGTAAACAATAGTATTCCAAGTCCAGCTGAGTCCATCAATATAAAAACAGAAGTTAACCTCATCCTTCCACTACTGTAAACATATTAAATGCTATTTATTGTGATTACATGTGTGTGGCCTGTTACAGCCTAAATAGGAACATTTTCGTGACTGAAAGACATAAACATCAGATAACTAACATCATTATTCCCATTTGAAAGATATAAAACCTAAATATTAATTTTAATAGTAAGGTTAGCAAATTAGGAAACCACACACACTAAAATCATTGCAATAACATCCATTGCTAGTAAAATACTCTAGTTCCAAGGAGATTAAAAGTACAGGTGGGATTCAGCAGGAGTTTATACGTTACCCTGACACATGTCATAAACAGAGATTTTATACAAAAAAGAATACAGATTTTCCACCAAACCAGAATGAGTCAGAGTCATGGAAATGAAGTTAAAAGATGTTTTTAAAAAGCCACCCTGTGGAAAACAAAGCTCATAAGGAAGGGAGGGGAGCAGGAAGCCCCTGCACAGTATGGACAATGCTGTCACCTCAGGTAGTGCAGCCACCTCGCAGTAACTGAGCCCTGGGGGCACCAGTGCTCCCAGCAGCTCCCAGCGGGGCCAGTCTGAGGTCAGCGGAGCAAAGTCACCCGCCACCACCCCAAGCAAACACAGCCAGGCTGCCAGCACGGCCAGACTGGCCTTGAAGGTGCAGCAGCTGCTTTGTGTGACACAGAGCCAAACTCAGGGGCTTCTAGACCCCCTTGCATCATGCCTAGAACTCCTGACCTGAGCTGGCTCCCTTCAGGGCAGAGTTACACTCTAGCTAGTAACACCTTCTGGAACTTAGCGCAGACCTCAGCAGGACTTCAGGGCTACACAATCTGAATGTTCTGCTGTTCAGCTCTTGCAGACACCCATTGTCAAATCTAACAGAAAAGTGACTCTGGGGGTTCCCAGTTCTGTGTCTGTTCAGCACCTTGTGCTTTGCCAGGGCTTGACGCCGGAGAGAAAGCAGCGTTACATTTGGGGTAACACCAGGCACCTCTGAAGGCATGTATCTGACATTGCAAATGACTGTGCTTAGAGGAGACACGCAGAAAAAGCTAAAAATCTGTTAAGTACCAGGAATACCCCCTTGCCTTATCCCTTTCCCTTCAAAGGTGTTAGCAGAGACAAGCAGTGACATGAAATGATTAGCACTTTGGAAGCCTGCTCAAGAGAGGGAGTCCTGAAGGGACATTGTCTGACTTGCAATCTGAAACCAGGGCACTGCAGGAATAGCGACTGCCTTTGCTTACAGCCTCCCTGACTGAATCTACATTTTCACAAAGGCAGTCTTTTTGTGTTTTGAAATTCAGATGGAAAAAAATAGGATTTCTTAGACAGTTTGCTCCACACTGCTTTTTTTCCCCATGCTGTTCCTCATTTCCAAGTGGGCTCTACTATTATTATTTTAAACTTTTCTCAGTATTGCTTTTGCAGTAATATTTTAATATTGCATGCATTTAATATCGGCCATCCTTAAGGGACTTTTTTTGTCTTCTGCACTGTTTTGCTTGATGTTGTTATCCTTACCGTAAGCATTGCTTTGAATAATCAAATCTTGGCCTGTAGACACTGGAAGAGGAAAGGTCAGATACTGTATATGACATATGATTTGCACATCCTTGAAAGGGAAATGAGTCATCTACATAATACAAACAATGATAACTCAGTTGCATATGACTGAGATGCTAAAGATAAGATATGTTTATAAATGAATAAACTTCCTGATTATAGTGATATATTGTGGTAAAATTAAGGAAAAAAAGGGATTTCTGTGTAGCAACCTTTCACTTAAAAGTAATGCTGAAGTACTAATACACAATGTTCATATGGTTCACGGCACAATTCCCTTATTCTTTGTAGACTCTTTTTAAGCAGAAAAGCATCAGTGGCTTGTTGCTACCAGCTGAACCACTTGGAAGCACAAGGTATGCTGTGCAGTATGGGTAAGAGCACTCTGCTGGCAAGTATTACTTACACGGATATCACAAGAGCTCAGCACTCCTACTTTGGCACAGGGACCATAAAAACATGACACCATGTTTTAAAGAGTTAGGAAAAGAAAAGGAATGGAAAATGAGACTCATCAAACCAAGATCAAGAATACATTTCTTTGTCATTTCCAACTCTTCCCATGACATCCAGTAGTTTCCCTTAGGGAAAAACTGCTCTTCTAGCCAACCAGATCAGGAATTAACTGCAGAAGCTAATCTTCTCAACATTTTAAAGCAGAGACCAAATAGCTTCTCTGTCCCTCTGTTCCACCTTATCAACGCTGCTAAAAGAAAATAGAGTGGTGGGGAAGAGCCTGTACGGGGAGGGCAGTCCCCAGGAAGGCTGAAATGACAGGGTCAGTTCTTACAGAGCTCACAGTGCTGGCAAGGAGCTGTGAGCCCTGCGCTTGCTCTCATCTGTGCTGAGGAAAACCTGTCACAGACACCAACTCTCTTCTCTGTACCATGGGGGTTTTTTTCAGAGAGGTCATGCCTTACCAGCAGATATCCCCAATTCAGCAGCTACAGAGGAGCTTCCTAATAGAGAAAAATATTAAGAACACCACAGCTTCCTTTCCTTTTTTGCAATGCACTTGGTGATCACTTTGGCTCACTTCCATGCTGCACAGCAGTTGAGAGTATTTGATCTTTGGCTAGGATACCTCACAGCCTTCCCCAGATGAAAAGTTCAACTCAGCTAGGTGATTAGGGGTCCAGTTTGAAAGCACAGCAGGATAAAGAGCTCAGATTAAAATCAGAAATATTCCAAACACCACAGCTCTGAGAGGGCTGAAGTTGAAATCAAATATTAGAGTCAGCACAATGCAAGAAATTCACAACCAACTGGCGTATATCTTGCATAATAAAAGTTTAACCACATATGTTCTTAATATACAGGGTAAAGACCCAAATATGACCTGGATAAATCCACTGTAATATGAAGCAAAACCTTTGTTGCGTACCTTCAGTTTCATAACCTACAAAGCTGAAGGTTTAGGCTGCAGTGAGCTGAGTCTCAACAACAATCATCTCAATTTACCTGGCTAGTTGTTTACAAACAGCTGATAATTATTTATGCCATCACTGGAGCTGTAATTTTATCAGTTGCTACGTTTTATTTTTTCTTTTGCATTTTGTATGGTACTTTCAACCGTCATAAACCAGTACAACAATCTGCCAACATGAAATAATTAATAATTATTATGTGAGTGACTGATGTACTTTGGAGAACATGAAAGGCCATGAAACCTGGAGTTTCCTGGTCTACATAGTGTGCATAAAGGAAATGAGCATAAGCAATCACTGTCAGTTGGTCTTGTAAGTAAGAATTGAATCATTTATCTGTCTGCATGTATACATTATCATCATCTCCCACTCCGAGGTAGGCCCTAATAGCACTTTATGGTACCAAAATAGGTTGTTACAAATATTTCATAAAAAGTACTACTCCTTTCTTCTGAGAATGATTGCTGAACGTTTACACATGTAGTGTAAAGTGGAAACTTCTTAAAAATTTTATCATTTGGCCCTAGAGCACCTTTAGTTTTTCTTTGCACCAATTAAATCCCAGCTGAAGCCCAGATCTAATTCAAATTTATACTGCACAGTACAGTAATAATCATTGGTTTTCAAATGATTACTTCTCTTCTTTTGTTTCCTATTTATGATCATTTTGTCCAGTATTAATCAACTGCAAGTGCCTTCAACTGTTTCAGCACTTGAACTATTTTAGTTTTTCATTTTCCATTACAATGCTGAATTTATTCCATAAACTTAATTTCTAGCCATGAAACCATTTAAATAAATCACATGATACTGTCTTTCTCTGTAATTCTCTGTAATTAAGCTTCTTTTGATCTAAGTGGAGACAGAACACATGCTCCATGCACTCCCAATTTAGTGTTTTCCACCACCTCAGCAGAGATCTAAAAACAAAGGTGAAACCTGAAAGTTTTTCTGAGTAATCATAGAATTCAAAATAAAATTTCTGATTTACTTTCTGCGTGAGCAAGATAACACGGTAGCAGAGGGTAGTAAAAACATTTACAGGCTGTGAATAATATAACACATAAGGCTGTATGAATAATCAATTGTTTTGATTAGAGGCTAAGACACTCCCTGAGAAATTAAGAGACATTTTTTCCTTTTTCCTTGGTTAAATAAATGATGTTTAAATATGTTTAACTATAAATAAAGAATAACTGTATATTAAATACAATATAATGAAGTATAATAATAATTAAATGTCTAATTATGTATTAAATATGTATTTTTACATTGCGAAACAGTTAATTTTGACCAGGACGTTTTTGACTTGGGAAGTTCAAGCCTGTTGTTCAAATGAAGTATTTCTGAGCGTGACATGCTTATGAAAAGGTTTGTGTGCTGTGGGCACCTGTGAAAAGCCTGTGGGCTACAAAACAGCTCCAGGAACCGGCCGCGCTCTCTCTTAGCCCTGAATGGAGTTTCAGAAAGGCACACAAACTGTTTTGTAGCCCGATGCTCTCAGGATGAGCTGAGAGTGCTCCTGACTCACACCAGGCAGAATAACTGCTGAGATCAACAGATAGCAACTGGGGCCATAGGAGACCACAAATGGGAGTGTCTCTGGTGGTAAAGTCCTTCCGAACACCAAATTCAAATAGGCTCAACAGAAATTTCTCTTTGAGTTCAGAGTTAAATTGGAGCGTGAACAAACCTTTCCATTATCAATCCTGCCATATCCAGGCTGCTCGTTACACAAGTACTGTTTGAAGGTGCAAAAATCCATGAAAGAAACCCACAGTGCCTGCAGAAGGCGGGGGGAAGATGCTGCCAGCAAGAGCTGCTTTGCCCAGCCTGCCCTGCTGGCCGGCAGGGCGGCACCAGCACCACCCGCTGCTGCCCTTCCCCGTGGCGGCCGCAGGAGGGGCTGAGCGGAGCCGAGCGCTGCCCTGCCCCAGCCTGCAGAGCAGCCCCACGCCAGGCCCCAGCTAGCACATCAGCTCCTCTGAGAGCACCCAATCTTTTTCTGTGCTCCTCTCTTTCCTCGTTCCTCCATTCCTTGCACTACATTTGACTTTAAAGTCTTTGTCATTTAAAATGTAATTGATGGGTGTTTAACCAAGAAAAGTAACTTTAAACTCTTCCAAGTGCTGGGGAGGAAAAGGAGCATATACCCAAGCAGGCTTTCTCCCAGACTGCTTTCTGGTATTTATTCCAATAGAATGCTAATAATTATGTTAAAAAGCTAATTTAAGAAATCCAATTTTTGGAAAATGGGTTTTCAAAGGGCACATTTAACAACTAGAGAAAGTTCGATCTGATTTCCCCATTAGAAGAGGAAGGAAAATCCAATTTTAATCTATTTTTGTTCTCTTAAAAAGATGATATGTAGAAGTTACTTTGAAAATCATCCTTTCAAAGCAGAACCTAGTATAAGCATGTGCTAACTTGCAAAGCGCAATTAAACTGTTCCGATAATTCCGCCTGAAAAAATTAGCAGCAATATTGAGAAGGCAAGTTGTTTTCAAAATGTCCATGGCAGAAATGCTTCTGTGTTAAGCTGGTATTGATTCTGAAACAATCTTACACATGATAAATGAGAGCACATTTAGGAGAGGATTCAGTCATAAGAGCTCACAAATCAATCAGCTTGTCAACAGGCAGACCAAATTCAATTTTTATTCTTAGTAAACTCTTATTTGGTGGTAGGCCATTGTTTACTTTGAAATTGCTTTACAAAGGAATACGGGAGGAGGGGAAACATGGGAAAGACAATCTTTCATCAACATATTAGAAGTTGGCATTTCGTTTAGGGCTGAGACAGAGAAAATCTGATTGTCTCCTGGATAATGCAAACCTTTTATCTCCTTCTGGATGATCATAAACATTTGGCCATATAATGCCCTTTATCTGCAGCAGCATTTCATAATAATTTTCACAGAGTGAGACATGGCATCACTAATTTGTAACAGAACATGGTGTAATTGGCATGTCATATTCTAAAGCAATAACCTGATGTACACAAGAGCTGCTGCATCGCTTTGCCAAGCCATGCTATACTTCTGACAAGCAGTTTTCATTGGGTTCTGATGGCTCAAAATTAAAATTGTAGTGGAATGACATAGTAAAAAACCAACACTAAAACCACCCAGAAATATATCCTCCCTGGATTCCCAATCTGCTGGCCCTGAGAAAATCACCAACAGTAACCTGGTTGGAACTTGAAGGGCTATTGGAACACCTCCAATATAACATCATTCATGTATATAATCTATGAGAGACTTTGCACTGATTTCATTTTTGAAATGTCGTCATTTCAACCCGGAGAATCTCAGCTAACAGCTACAGACAATCCATGGTGTGGTAGAGGAATACCCTCTAAACGAGGCTGCTCAGCTCTTCCTTCCTGCCAGCCTACAGATGATTTACTTTGAGGAAGAATGTAGCCTAAACAAAAAGTGAGAATTAGCCAGTTGCTGAGCCTTACATGGAAGACTCTCCTATTAGGAACCTGAGCCAAGTCTTATTAAACCAAAGCATCACAAAGAGCTGTACTATGAGAACAAATAAAGATATTCTGAGTCAGGGCTGATGCAAACACGATCTCTTGAGATTTCTCTTTCAGGATTAACTTTTGGAGAGCAGAAAGCAGAATATGAACTGCTCTTCCTCTTTTCTCTCTCCTCATTCCAATTAGAATGAGAAGTTGCTGGGCTTTGGGAACCAAGGCTTTATAAATATGGAAGAAACAGACTTCACTGGTGTTCTCTAAGCATAAGCCCATTCTCTGTCTCTTCTGTTCATTACTTCTTTTGCCTTTAGGTACGTACAGGAATGTGAACAGCACTACACCTGGATTTTCCTTCCCCCTCTTGGCTGATAGAGCTGGAAATGGACCAGGCTGTGGCCCAGCCCCATGTATTTCCAGAAAGTCCAGAAAGTACATATCCATTTGCTTTTTTCATTTAGTCAATATTAGTTATGGTCCTGCAAATAACATGTCTGAAGATACTTATGGAAGAGGACTTTTTGCACATTTATCACACACTGCCAGACAGACACACAGAATTGACATTTGGAGCATAGATTTATGCAATAAGGGATGGGTTCCACAGTAAAGTCATTGGCTTTGTCATAGACACCTAACCAGGGATAGGTTAGGTTTTTATTCAATGCCAGGCTTGGGAAAGTCCATCTGAATCGTTTGGGTTCCTTAATCTTATTGTTCCTGCCATTGTACTATAACCAATTAAAAGACTAAAATAAAAACCCAAATATGAACATCTCTAACCACTGCAGTTAGAATTTGTAACAGGATGTGGATTTCATGGCTGAGATTTTAAAGCTGCAAGCAGCTGACCCAGAACTCCAACTCCAAACACTCCAAACCTAATAGTTTCCAACATCCTAGTGGCAGTTGGAAATCCAAGGATAACAATATATACGCTTAGACATGTGTCGTGTATGAACGACATCAAGACTGTGGGGAACATAGAGGACAGCCTGCCACACAGAAAGGACAGACAGCCTGAACTCACTCCAAGAAAAAGCTATGGAGAAGGAAAAGTGATTTAGTAGATAACATATCTTTAGACTCTGAAGATCCCATACTTCAATCATTACTGTGATGTCTCATATCTGAAGATGAGCGAATCTTGAAAGCCTCTTCTTGTCAGCCTGGGAAAACAACGTCTTGCAGGCACTTCCAAGATAACAACTATAAGATCATTAAATGTCTTCCAACAAGTTCAACTCCTCCTCCTCTCTCCTGTCTCTTAAAACAATCAGACTTACAGGAAACCCCTAACAAACAAAAGCATTTGGAGGAAATATTGTGTTCTGCTTCTTGTGGTGTAAAGGAAGAAGACGGGAGTATCCTGTTTCACTGTTGTGTTTTAATGAGAAAAACTACCCCTTTGCTTTTTATCCTCCAAACTCAGAGCACATGAGAGGCACACTGGAACCCAATAATACTTCCTTGAATGACCAGTAAAAACCTGTTAGTTCCATTCATTTTAAAATAATAAAAATTACCAGACTCCCGTGTCAACCCGAGCAATCTGTTAAATGCAGGCACTGGTAAATGACATTACTTGAACAGTAATTAATCCTCACATGACTTGGAAGTATGTATTCAACTAATATCAGACATGAAGGTATTTGTTGAATTTTATTGGATTTTAAACACAGGTCATTTGTTTTCATTTCCTTCTTTATCATAGATATATAGCTTTTCCATTTTTATTGTATAAAATTGGAGTATCACATTCTCTGTTGAAAGCAATATTAAATTACTTTTAGGAAACAAAGAATATTATATATGTTTTTTTCTGATCTGTTTTTAACCAGAATAAAGCTGCACATCTGGTATATTTTAGTTTTGGGATATGGAATATCTCTGTCTTTCCCAAACATTGTCTACTGTAAACCAAACTGAACAACTTTCGGAAGTGTTCCTTTTTCACTGAAATTTGAACCCTATGGAGAATGCTTGGCATATGGATTAAAAATGGATGTGAAAAACCAGTCATGATGGGAACAAAGGGATTTTTTTCAGACCACAGGAATGGATATAAACTTGAAGGTGCAATCCATCCTAGCTTCAGTTATTAGGCTATATAATTTAGAAATCAGGACTGGATCTGAGTCAAAGGTGATAAATGAAGACAGCATACTTATAAATGATGGCATTCGGGAAGGAGAAGCACAAGGTGGGGGGTTAGGGATTCTAAGTGCATTTTTATACAGGAATCAAATTTGCAGCTTTAGGATACATATTTCAAATGAAACCGAAGTTGTACTAGGGATTTCTGCAATGAGTCAGGACTGCAGAAGGGGGAAGCAAAAAGGTGGTCCTTGCCATTGTGTTTCTGCAGAAATAATAAGTTCCTAAGTGTCTGCATTTTAATGCAGGTAACCCCAGGCCTAAGGTTATGTTCATTCCTAGCCCGGTGCAAACTGAAGAACCACCCTATGCTGTACAAGTACAATATAACTGCCAGGGGTTTATTACAGAGTAAGGGAGCACTTCCCACATAAAATTCATCAGCAAGAGTAAAATCCCTTCTCGTAGGGCTAAATTCAAACCTACACTGTTCACTTTTATCCAAGTTTTGTGTTTGAAGAATGGAAAACAGCCTGTCCAGCTGTTCAGCTGCATTTCTTTATCTGTTGTTTTCATTGAGCGAGAATCTGATTACACAATACAAAAATCAAAACCTCACATCTCTCTTTTGCAGTGTTTGAAATAACAAACCCAAACAAACACATCTCCAACCTGCCCCATGGAACTAGGAAGCCAAGACAAAGCAGCACAGGCACAGAAAGAGCTTTGCCATTGAGAATCCAAAGCCTCATGCAAACACAGAAGGAGCCTCAAAACTCCCCGGCTGAACTGATGTGTTAATCGACTCCCTCTGAACCAACACCGAGGTGAACAGACATAGGGAAAAGCATTTTTCTTTCCTTCATGGATCCTTCTAAACTACAGCAGAAGCAAGGGAGGTCAGGCACGGCCCCATTTTATGGATTGCTGTTCAATGATAGGCTCAACAAAGTGGAAAAATATGCACTGATTAGAGAGTTGGAGAGAACAGGCCTTTAACTTCTATTGGACAGCATCTTCCCTTCCTCCCCACTCGTTTTATGATGCATGCCTTCAATTGCAAAGCACCATAAAAAGCTTCCTGAAATTCTTGGCACTGCCACAGATCTGATTCCACAGTGGCTTCCAGTGATTAACAGAATGCTAGAAAGTGCAAGACAAACAAAGATCAGGTGAATGGGGAAAAGAAACTAGAGTATCATAAAAAGTGCACATAAAGTGCATTCCGTTTGCCAACAGAGCCAATGCTTATAAAAGGAGTGTAGTTTTTGAAAGTCAATCCCTCCCATTCTGAGCAGAAACCAGATGAATTTGTAAAGATTGTATTTTGTGTGTTTATGAATATACTTTCTAAAAAAAAAATCAGAACTGTAACTTAGCTGGCAGAAAGAGCAACACCTTAAAATTCACTTGTTTCACCAAAGTCTCAGTCTGTGTCTGAACCCTTTCATTGACCAATAGTAAACTTGATCATCTGCAAATAAATTATTAAAATGCTAACTATAAGGTTGTACATTATAAAGCCTGACTATATTATAATTTTTGTTCCTCCAAGCAGCTCCTTAAAATGCATATTTAACTAATTTATCCTACACTTTGTGCCCCTGTGGCCCTGGAAGGTGAAGCAACATCGCTCATAAGAATTATTAACGTTGGCTGTTTATCAAGGCATCTGTGAAACAGAAAAGCAATAAAAGTGCTGGTGTGCGCACTCATTTACTATTGAAATATCACAAAAATTATTCAGTGTCAGAAATCTAATTTTGTATGATATTTCTATATATTTTAGCAGTTAATTTTTTCAGTATTAGTGAATTAATATGCTTTGAATACCCCTGTAGCTACAGTGGAAAAATGGACCAACACACTTATTTAGTGCTGCTACCCAAATCCATTAGACAAATTTTCTTTACAGCAAAGCATTGATGAATGAAATGTCCCATGCTAATGTAAGAATAATCAATTTAGAATGCTTATGACAATTAACAAAGCTGGAGATAAGCCTTGAAAGCACCATGCTTTGTCAGCCCTGATTTGGATTAAACTTGCACTAATAGGATCATTTTTCTTCCAAAAGGTACTCTTTTTAGGCAGACCTATCAATTAATATGAATTATGCATGTATAAAAGGACTAATGTCATTAATTAGACAAATTAATTTTTATGATGCAGTGAATAGACTAACACTAGATTATATGAGATATCATTCTCCCAATTCATACGTATTTGGAATAAATGAATAGTTTACATTTGCATGGTTATTACAGAATCAATCATTATTAATCAGTGACACCATATTGGACAGTTTAATATAATCTGGTTTAACTTTCTCATGGTGACCAGGTATATTCAGTTCACACTTTGGAAGGTAAAGTTTTCCCCTGACTCGTGTGCTGTCACTGGGCAAAGCCTGCACACATCCCAGGGAAATACAAGCAGCATGTGTTATGTACTGTGTATTTCAGTGCATTTGTGATTATAAAAAGGGGGAAATTAAATAAATATAATCTAACTCTTCTGGCATCAATTTTAGCCGTAGAATTGAAAACATTCAGAAATTTAGAAAGGCTTGTGTTAATGCTGGCCCACACTTTGATCCTGAAACACTGTTTTATTTCAGCCACTAGTAATTTACCACTCATTGCTTCCTTTTGCCTTTAAGCCTAATGCATATATGTTTCAAAGTGTACTGAAAACCTTTACAAACTAAAAGTGTATATTTTAAAAATCAGGCTCTCAGAATCCCAAATGTGTTTGAATTTTAAAAGTTTGGGTATTTATATGGTAGATATAATTCTACAAATATTAAGTTTAAAATAATTGCTTAATAGTATCTCCTACTTGGAAAAGATAATACAACGATTTCCATTCAAATGTGTTAGGAACTATTAAACACTTATTAAAGTTATTTTAAAACTTTGCTTGCTTCGCATTTAATGAAGTGAACGAAGGATGGAAAAACCTACACACTTTACGCACTTTCAATTCTTAAAAATGACTTCTTGCCACATACCTTCTTTTATCCGCTATTTATACATCAGCTGTAGCCAAATATAGGGAAAGAATTATCCCCTACTACCTTATTTGGCTTTCAGAGAAATGGGATAGCAAACCCTCAGTGAGGAAAGTCTTTAAATGCCCAGCCCACCTCTGATAAAGCGCCAGTCTTGGGGAGCACGTCCTCTTCGTGAACTACGGGGAGACAGGAAAACCAGCAACTGCAGGGGCAGCCCCCAAAGGCCAATAAACCCCCCAACCCTACCGGGGACAGCTTCGCCCAAAGAAAACCAAGGGGTCACAGTCCAAGGCAAGAGCTGCTCTGTGCCATGTGACAAACCTCTTGTATTTCTAGTCTAAATTTATTCCTGGTCAGTTTATAGCAGTTCCCGGCTCCACACCCACAATGCCGGCTGTGTCTCTAGCCAGCCCCTGTTAGCCCAGCCCAGCCAAATTCAGCTAGCCCTGTCCCATAAGAAAACTCCCTGCCCTCCTACAAATACTTGCAGCCCTTCCCTGCACCTATTCGAGTCTGAGTTTCTCCTTGATGCTGGCTGAGCAGATCTGGATACAGGATATTCTAAGGAATAACCTGAAAGCCTCCACTGCCTGGAGCGGAATGGGAACCTTGCCCGTAGAGCTCTGAGCACCCTCTAGGATGCTGCCACGTGTTTTGTGCCATTTGCAATGTCTTATACGTATGGCACTCTGGCTTTGCTTTATTCAAAGTTCTTGGTTTGGATTTATCCTTGGATTTTCTCATTGAACCTGAGAAGCTGTGCAGGACCTACACAGGAAAATGCAGACTCAGCGGAAACACTTAACTCTGAATTTCAAGCCTTCTATTTGTAATTCGTTGTGTCACCTTAGCACACAGAAAGCCAAAACTGGTTTCAGAGATCATGCAAATGCCTTATTAAAGCTCACATTAAGTGATGTGCCTAGAGGAGGATTTAGCAACTTCCCCTAAAAATTAGAGCAATAGAGTAGAAGAATTTTGAAATACCAGTAAGAAGGGACATACAAAGAACCAGAAAGTATAATGTTTTCACATGGAAGTGAATAATCAACTGGAACTGAGAAAAATAAAAAAAAATAAAAATTATATGGCGTTTATTCTCCATAATATTTTTGCATAAATTAATCTACAATTAAGTTTTTTTCAAAGTTAAGAACTATGTAGGAAAGTAAAGTAATTTCTGTTAATCAGCAAAAGCATAAACACACAAAACTATTTTCTTCTTAGCAAACACCCAGTAAGTATACCATAACAGCTTGCTTATTGGGTCAAACCTCAAACATAAAGAGATGTTCCAGTATATGATTAATTATAATTAATATATGGAAAGTGTGGACAGGTCTGAGCAGATGTTGAAGACAAATAAGGATTCACAAACATCACAATGTGGTATAAAAACCTGAGTTTATATGGTACATCTGGTTGTATATAATGCCTTTTTAATTTATAAGACTATAGCATCTGGTCTTCCAATGCCTTGCTAGTAATTTTCAGAAAGTCACGGGAATATTTTTTGTTCCATTTTCTTTTCTTTTAGATGGAAAGGAACTAATAGAGACAGGAAAAAAAAAGTACTGGAAAGAGAACTGCTAATGGAATGTATCAGAAGAAATAAGGACTTCAAGAAATGTTAAATCAAAACCATGAAAACTGAAATGTTAGGATTTTTCTTCCACCTAGCACTGGCTGCATAAATAGCTTTGAAAGATTCTGCAAAGTAGAAGCTATTGGATTTTATGTTTTATGCCAATAACTATTAAAAATAAAACTAAAAATATCCTGGAAAACCAGGATATAATTTAAAAACCCCATTTCTTAGTAGGGAAACATAGGATCTTATGATTTGAACAGATTTCTTAATACTTCTGCCCCTTTCTATACAAGACCTGCAATAACCAGAACCCTACAATTCCATCTCCTCCTATGCCCACTTTCTTCAGTTACAAGTTATGGGGTGAATATTCATCCAGGTGATTCACTTTAGAAATAACTCATCTGCAGTATCAAGATTGTTCCACACTATTCTTCAGAAGGTCTACTCTGCAATTCCGAGCAACCTAACAAGACCTGGCTGTCACATTTAATGCCCATTTTGCTCAAATGTGAATTCATACATTTATGTCAGCAGATGTGAAGATGCAAATCAGAAAGGGAGCTCTTGAAGCAGCACAAGGTATACATCAACCCGTGAGGGCAAGGAAAGGGAAGGCAAACCATGCTACTACTTGATTATTTTCAGGGCTTGACTGCAAATAACCTTGGCTGCCTTATCCTCTGTCTAAAAGGCTTAGAATAAATTAATTAGAAAAAAAAATCTGAGAGATGTGCATATTTCTGTGGTGCACTAGAGAATACAGTACACTCCCCACTAGTACCCATCACTACTCATCAGCCTTGTCTCACACGGTCACAGCAGGAAACCCCAATGTCAGTGTTGCATTATTCCACCCTTGCAACTGCCACCCACCTTCAACAACCGACCCCAGGAGACCAAAGCTGCCCAGCATCTGAATGTGCAAAGAGATCACGACAACACAAGCAACAGACATTTTATTCATGCAATATCTAATCACATGAAGGCAGCCAACACATGAATGTCACTGCTCAATGCTCCCTACTGAGCAGCACAACTGCAAGGGAACTTTCTTTAATTGTCTTTCTAATCTGTACAGATTTCTTTTCTAGTTTTCACCCAGACATGGAAAACAAACAGGTATTACATGCTTCAACAAGTATACTGAATGATTGTTTTGATATTGTGGAAAAATCTCCTGTTGCCCTGACCCTTATGTGTCTTCTGCTGTGTCCCAACTGAATAATAATGCTTTCGTTTAGCAAATTTTTCATGAACTACTTACTTGTTCAGTAGCTTCAGAAAGGTCTTACTGTATTTCTGCACAACTTGGCCATGCTTTCCTATTAAATCTCTACTGCTGATAAGCAGTATATTGTAGCTAGAATTCTGTAATCCAGCTAGACCTGAATTGATATGAGTGTGCTTTCTTAACGGGAATAGCTGGGAGGAAAATAGCTGGAAGCTTTCTTTTGCCGTGTACATGTACTTCACATGATTCGCCTAGGATCTCTCAAAGTCACCCTATATGCATCTTCCTCTTCATAGGAGAACTTCATGTCTTCAATCACTTGGTATATTAATGCTCCTGCCTTCCTAGCACTTTGCCACAGGCATTATGATAGAGAGTGATTCTGTTTCCCACAGCACAGAACCTTGCCCATGGCTGAACACTTTTATTTTTGTCCTTCATATCATTTCTGCAACATGTACACTGGTATGATGGATGCTGCCTTGGTCACTTTGCCTCCTGAGTGCCTTTTAGCTTCCATCTGTGCTCAGAACTAATGGTTGTTATTATTTTGGTCTTTTCTCCTGGATAGTTCTGCTGCCCTTCCTCTTTAGAAGAGGATCTCAAGGATTTAGAAGGAGATCTCAGGAACAGCTTTATCAAGGTCTCAAGGACTGAGTTGCACACTCCTTCCAGAATCTATTAGGCATTCTCCAGGGTTTTACAAGTTATAGCCAGACATCAGTTCTCAGTTACATAGAACAAGTATTTTTCTCTCATTACTTGCTTTAAGAAAAACAAAATAAGTGTGTCTGTGGAGTTTTTCTAAGTTTATTTGTATACAATCACTATACTTATGAACTTCCTTTATCATCTGTTCTGGCCCTTATTCTTCACAATAGAGTTCATTGAGTCCTTGCCTCTTTCCACTAATGAGAAAATTAAAAACACAATGAAGAAAAAGGATGTGGGGAGGGGTTTTGTTATTATTGTTGTTTTCTTAACTAAGGTTACATAGAATTCTGCTGCTTTTACTCATACAAAATCTGTTGTCTAGCAAGCCAGCATTCAGTCCAACCCTATCCAGCCTGTTACGCTTTTTTCTTGAGAATCTCATCAGACTGGTCATTTCTACTATATTTTTTATTTTCTGCTAAGACAACAGAAGAATAAATGTTTCTAAAACTAACACTTGCTTTGATAAAGCACTCACAAGGTTGTTGAATCTACAGTTAGTGTTTGCACCACTTGCAGACAGATAATGCTTCCTAAGCCACCTACTTTGTGAGTTCTGCCCCTGCCTGCAAGTTCTCATGGCTGTGTTAATGAAAGTAGAAGAGTAAAGGAAAGGAAAAGGGAATTAAGAAAGAAAAGTGTCATGCAAACATTCCCTGGGAGCAGACCAGATAGTCATACAAAGACACAGGTCATGTTTGGTTGGTTTTGTTGGAGTTTTTTTGGTTTTTAACTGAAGTCATGTTTCAAATATAAAGACAACTGGAAGAGGCAAATCCAAATCACAGCCAGGTTCCAGGTCTGTCTGTGATGCACTCAGCTTTTATTAATTTCATATGAACTCTTCCAAGTCTTTAGGTACTTCCCTATTTTATGTATATATGTTGACTGGACTTGTGTGACTTGCAAGCTGGGACTATTTTTGAAACAGCATATTCTATTTTCAAATATAGGGACATGGCTCAAAAGCAGAATCTTTTTCAAAATGTATTAGATGTGTTAAATGAGCACCTTTACTGGAACTGCACATCCAGAATTGCATACTACGTGCCACCTTCAAGATTATGAACATTATTTAAACTCCCTCTACACATGCAGATAAATAAACCATCAGCTATTTAAAGAAAGTTTCTAAGAACTGGGAATGAATTCCTTAGTGTATTTATGCGAATAAGAGATTTGTCATTAACTTCAGTAGAGGTAGAGATCAAGATTCTGGCTCGTTCATCTCAGAACAGAACTTTCCCCACTAGCAACTTTTTAACAGCATTTACACACCTCATCTATTCTTGGGGGTGAGGTGAACCTGAAAGTGAGAGGACTAATCACATGAAATTCATCTAACTGAATATGATCAGCACCCACTAGTGAACTACAATGAATCTGCTGCCATTTTTATTCCAGCATTGCTTTAAGGATAATTGGGAGAATAATTCTGAGTCACTAAAAGGTTTATTCTCAGTAAACTGAAGCACTACCTCTTACAAGATTTTGCAGAAAAATTCCAGCTTTAAATAATGTCAGTTGGTTTCTTACAAACTTCCACGCAATATTTGCTGATCAGTAATATATTCTGATAAATAATAAAAGAGTCACGTAGGTTCCAGTACGGAAGATAGTTATAAATAAAAGTTGATGTAAGGACACTAGCAGGCATTTTCCTGCATCTTTTTTCATGATACTAAGCCTAAAGTTACTATAAATGTGCAATCTTGTTATCTGGTATTGCAGATAATTCATACCTTTCTATGTGACTCATACCTTTCAAGTTTTAAAATAAGTGTATATAAATACATATAAATTGCATGTGACTTTTACTATTAATATTATTTCTACTGAACATTTTTTCAGTGCATTTAATTGTTACATTAGAAAAAATACCAGAGACTACAATGTAATTGAACATGAAGGCCTCTAAAATTCTTTTTTCATAGTCTAGTCAATTATTACTAGCTGGAAGAAAACTAACAAAACATGGTGTGCTGAACATTACCCATTTTATAGATATCATTCAGAAAAACAGTAAACATAATTTAAAATATTTTATTATAATCTGGTACAAGTGAAACTTTTAAGGATCCCTGTCCTTTGGCAGTTTCAAGTGGACTTTGAAAAGCAATCTATAAGCTTCATAAACAATGTCCGTGTGGCTTTTAAATAATTTAAATAGTATTTTCAATGGAAATAAGCAAACCACTTAATCACTGAACATGCATTTAGTTTATTTGAAGGCTTAGCCTTTTCATTATACAACATTTGCTAGGGCTTATAAAATAAAATACTAATCCATTTCTAATGAAAAGAGTAACCTTTAAAATAAAAACCATATTTGTAGTAGCTCTGACGAAGAATAACGGCACAACTAATTGTTGGCTATAAACATATACATATGTTGACACAAGACATATACTGAGCCCAAAGTCACAGAAAGTTCTGCCACTTGGAAGAGCTCCCTCTGCCATTGCACCATTTGTACGTCTTGGAGAGAGAATATTCAGAGGATAAATATTTAGAGTGGCTCATTCTCCTGTTGAGCACAGAGCCCCCAGGCAAAATGACCAATCCCCTTTGGAATCCCCAGTGGAGAGAGGAGCCCCGACCCTTTGTTTTTGGCAGTTCTGGCTTTCACCTCTCTCATGTGAAGTGTGAGCAGGCTGTCATACCATTACACTAGGTAGTATTTTTGCCCCACATGGGATTTGCTCAAAACTCCTCAGAAATACAATTCTACTTTCTTTGATAGAAGCTCCTAATCTAATCTTAAAGATATTTAGTATGTTTTATCAAGTAAATGAAATTGTTTTGCATATAAAACTTACACCAAATCATAAGCTGCATTATCATAAGTTTCACCATGATATTTTTCAATAACTGTTTAGCTAGAGAGACACCAGGTTGCTCCTTTTTCATTTAAAAATCTCTGTGTTAGCTTTTTGAGAAAGGGACATTTCAGTAAATACAAGGTTACATCAATCTTTTAAAACAAACAGAGTAAGAAAAGAAATTACAAACAAAACTCTTACTAGGCAGCTCCTGGTTTGCTCTAAGGTAAAGGTGGAAAAGTAAGGTAAAAAAGAGCCTGCTGAGGTACATTCTCTGGTGTGTAAGCATAACCCTAGACATGCAGCATCAGGAGAAACTCCCATTTTGAAGCACACAATGATACATTTTATTTCCATATTTAGCCACAGAATTATCTATGGCAACCTTCAGGTTTTTAATTTAATATTACTTAAAAACTTATTCTGTGCCATGTTGTCACCTTCCATAGAAAGACAAAGGCATTCAGCACCACACAAGCTCCTGTGCTTAGCAAGGAAAAAAGAATAAAAATAAAATAAAAAAAACCCCAACCAACAATCCCAAACCCACATTACTTAGATTGATTTAATGACTTACTGGTGAGCCGACAGGGGAATATTTAACAAAGATCCCTTTGAGAAATTCAAACTAAGACTTCACGCACAGAAACCTAATAAATACCAGAGGTGGATAAAAACACTGAGATGTGATCTTGTCTTTCAGAAACCTGTGTTTCTAAGCACAGAGCACCTCACTGCTCACTAATCCCACTGAGAGTCCAGTATCATAGCAAAGTTGATCGGAAATGTGTGGAAGTGAGTCGGGCTTATACCTGCAGCCCTACAAGAAATGTGAAATGGCTGCAGAGGTTTCTGCAAACAGACACTTCTCTTTCCCTGTGCCTCCTTCCCTTGATATGAATAGAATATCAGAAGTATGTAGACTTGATACGCTTAAGTGTGAGTCTGACATATCATCTGGGGACAACTCTGATAAAGGAAAGTGGGTAGAAATCAGTAAATCTAGGGGAATAAACATGAAGACGTTTGCTTTTGCAATATTTAACTGCTAGCTTTAGAATAATAAGTGATGATTGTTTTCCCCAAATGTTTTCAAAAAGACCCTTTTGTCATTAAGTGATGAAAACAAGGCATTTGTTACAATTTGGAACCACCTCAGAAAACCCCATCCCTTCCCCAGTTTTCCCGTGCAGTGTTTCCTGTGGTGCCCGCAGGGGGGTGGCTGCCCGGGGTGCCCGTGGCTGCCCGGGGTGCCCGTGCCCAGCACGGCTGCAGCTGCTCATGCCCCTGGTTCTGTCACCTTGCTGCTGCCATGGCCCAGCACTGCCCTTGCCCACGCTCCTAAGCAAGTAGCAGTTCTGACACTGCACCTTTGGGTCTGTACACAGAGCACATCGTGCTCAAGAACAAGACACTGATTCAGCAGGGCACAGCTGATGTTGCTCTGTCTTACTCACACTATTCTAATGGGTTGAGTAGAACCCACTGAGTGGTGCTCCAGAGGACACTTTTTTCAAAATGGTCCTGGAGAGAAGCAATTTGCTGGAAAACACTTTCCATTAAATCCTTCAGCAATGTTATGGCATTGAGTAAGAAAACAAAAGCAACATGTAGCCCTAATGGAAACTTATGATCTATTGTCATTGCCTTCTGTGGCCACACATCCCTGCAGTGCGTTGGTATTTACCTACTCTGTTTCTCCTGCACCCGCTGCTGAAGGTGTATCCTTATTCATAGTGAGATGCATTTTTGTTCTCTTTCACAATTAAAGTGGGATTTTCACACTTGCACTTTACAGCGTTGGTTTTAATCAAGTTGTTCATTTTAGTAAAAATGTCTTTCTGCTTGCTTTATTCCCTGAACACTGAGAATGGCATTTTACAGTTTCTCTGTGTACCGTCTTAGGAAATGAAGGATTTGCTACACCATGAGTCTGAGACCAGTAAAAAGGCACAAAAAGTTCACTGTTTCTCAATTAAAATGAGTTTGTTTCAAGTCAATATTTCTTCAGTTGCAGATTTACTGTATGCTACCTGCTAGTATTTACATAATATACAGTAATTGCTAAGAGACATGTTGAAAATATACCATTAGTATTATTTATTCCAGGAATCCAAATGCAGAAACCAAAACATATCATGAATTTTTAATATTTTTCATAAAACAATGACCTTCTTTTTACTTCAGTTTCAAATATGGCAAAGAGAAGGTCATCGAGCTGAAATATTTCTTGTATACAGTGAGAGCCTGATCCGACAGTCTTTGCAAAAGTAAAAGTCCCATTGACTTATGTTAAATGTAGCACTTTTCTTACAAGAGAACTGCAAATTCAAGCACTAATTAGGTCCCTGGACAGAGTCTCAAAAGCACTGGTAAGTGAACCTAGGAAGCACTGATGCTATGCAATCTAAACACTATAAATATGGCAGTAACAAAGCTGAATACAGCAAACTTCACAGCCCCATCCTGAGAATCCCTATTAATATCAACGGCCTTACTCATATTGCGTGATAAATAAGGGATTGGTTAAGGAGGTTGCAGATTAGGTCTTTATTCTGAACAAACTTAGTCTTTTTAATTTCCCTGAATTTCACATATGGATGTATTTTTCTCAACTGAATTTTAACAGGATCTGAAAATAGCTACTCTACAAGTTATATTTGACTTCTGGGTAGCAGTCTGCCATTTCCTCCCATAGACAAAAAAATATACATATATATGCTGTCATATTGTTTATTTTATCCCACAGGTTGGGTTTTCTGGTTGCTTCCTGTCCTTTATTTGTATTTTGTGCTTGATAATATATTAGTTACTGTAGCTGTAATTTAATCCTACGCATATAAGATACGACACATTTACAAATTCTATTCCTTACACCATTTCTGTTCAGGGCATCCTGCTTTTGCATTCATACCCACACCTGCACCACACAAGCAAGATGTGACTTCCACAGAAGCATGCTAAGCAGCATTTGCACACTCTTAACTCAAAACATTACAGAAAGAATGAGGAATCTAAACTGCAGTGAGGTATCAGCTGCTTTTCCTAGCAGGGGAACCAAAAAGCACTATCATACCTCAAGCACTCAGAAATTATTGAGGGATTGACTATTTTACATTCTACATTTTATATTCTTTACTTCCTTAGTGGAGTCTCTATCAGTTTTTAGCTATCACAGATACACAGAAAGTATTTTATCTATCTCGTGTGCTTTTCAGCACACTACTCATGTTTGCTTGCCTCATCAGCATCACATGAAAAATTACTTAACCTGAAATGATTGGTTTCAATTTTAAATAATAAAAATACTACTTTCCACAATACAATACAAGGTCCAATTTTTTTTTTGTCTCTAGTAATTACAGCTGTCCCCAGTTCTTCAAACACGAAGACCAAGTGCAAGAAAACTAAATGCAAGAATCTCATTTCGATTACTTACACTCTCCCTTAGTCTCTTTATGTCTTGCAAACTTGAGAGAAAAGACAGGACGGATGCTCAGGAACAGCTACAGGGGCTGTTGTGGGCAAGCAGCCCTGACCTGGCAAGTTGGTAGGTGCAGATAGCACTGACAGCACCAGTCCCACCACCCTGCCAGAGGTGACAGGAGGTCAGTGTAGGTGTGGGGGGCTACAGCAAGCCCAGGAGCCTTTGTAAGGGATGAGAAGCAGAAGGTCCACTCTTCAGCAGGGGTAGGAAGCCCTGCCCCGCCAGGGCCACTACACCAGACTTCTGCAGAGGAAAGGGGTCAGGTATGGCAAATGCTGCTGGCGAGTCCTGGCACCAGGCTGTGGCCTCTACAGGTCCTAAGGGAGAACACAGCAGCTGGTGTCTCTGCACCACTCTGCATTGCCTGGGCAAATCCTGCTCAGCCAAGGAGAAATTCTCAAGGTGTTCGAATTAGATATTTGCATTTTCTTGCATGTACCACGATGCAATTAGGTGCATATAGTGCTTATTAAAAGTCTCTAGAAAATGGTTAACACCTTTTTGCCTTTGGTGGCGTGTGTTACTGGAACCCCACGGCAGGCTAGGGCTGTGCTAACACCATCCTGCCCACCTTGCTTCTCAGCATTTCAGAAACCTCCCACATGATGTGAACCTCTGAGCAGCTGGGCAAAGGGGCACTCAACAGCAGCAGTGTCATCACCTGCTACAAATACTTAGCATACAGTGCAGATATTGTACTATCCAGAATAAAATTATTCACGAGGTTTTGTAAATGAAGTTGCTGCTTTCCTCATAGAGTTAACTTGCATATTTATGGCAATTGTACCAGAATGCTTTTCAATCCTGCTTTTAAATGGTACAAACAAAAAGGAAACATCACGTGACTGGTTCAAACACCGGGGTGGTGACTGTTCTAGATGTGCTAAGCTAAATTATGGTAGCAAAGATGACACAATGTTCAGGACAGGGTATTTTTTGCTTTTCTTTTTTTTCTCTGCATAATTAGCTGAGAAACTTACACATATTGCTTTGAAGGAAAATACATTTTATCTTTTTTTCCTCAGTCTGAATAACCAACTGAAGATGGCATGAAAGCAGTCCAATCAATACCCTTGGTACAAAGGCATTATTGTATTTTAGTGGTGGAAATACATGAAGGCATATGGAGAAATTATTATTTTTCTTCTACACAGACAGATGACTTCTGTCATTCAGTTTCAGCGTACAAATGGAATACCACCCATTTTCAGCCTTCCTGTAAAACACCAGCTTCTAGATGATACAGTAGCTGGTCTTATTATCATTGTCAATAGTTCCATTTGGCAGTAGACAGCTAATTCTTTTCATGTGCTAATGATTAATCAGACAAGTCTATTTACTAATGTATCAGAATGCATTAGAAATATAGGTAATGAGGGACAGAATATCAATTTATTTATAAATGAACTGCACTTACATTGGATACTTATTGACTCAAGTCAAAGATAAAGTAGAAAATGTAATATACATGTAAACCATTACAATGAATTAAAAGAGAATTTTAAAGTGTCTTGAAATGTGATTCTATTGACTCCTCTGCAGGCCAAAAGGGCTGTCACAGTTAGGTTTTCCAATACAGACACCATAAAATGCCCCCCACAACCACAGTACCTGTAGCTGTACTTCTTAGCAACAGAAAACAGTGTATTTGCATTTCAAAACTTTAAGTTCCAGCACCAGGTTCGGTCAGGTAAAGAAATATGTCTATATGATCAATATTAAAGACATTAAAATGAGATATGTGCTTCAGCAGGATATCCTGACCGCAAATTAACAGTGCTTTGGGAATCATCTGCAGAGCGATGGAACCTAATTTGGCTAGCAGTTGTGGGAAATATGGAATAGACATCTAGGTATGATATTTATGGGACATCTGACAACTTGGAGCAGCTGATCAGAAGGTTTGTGTATTGATATGTTGTTCCTGGGCAGATTTTAAGGCAGAGTACACTTGTCTGCCCTTGTCTGTATCCTGGCTGAACTACACTGGTAACAGAAAGCCCTATCACCTACTGACTGTCAGTTTAAGAAAAG
This sequence comes from Brachypteracias leptosomus, assembly GCA_013401335.1. NCBI lineage: Eukaryota > Metazoa > Chordata > Aves > Coraciiformes > Brachypteraciidae > Brachypteracias > Brachypteracias leptosomus. The sequence continues at coordinate 416,319 of VYZX01007293.1, read as the reverse complement.
AGATCTTGTTTACTCTGATTATTCTGCATTCATTGTTTACATCAACATCCTATTTTGCAGAGGACACGTTAAACAGGTATTTTTTGAGGTCTGGCACAGTTAGTACACAATACTACCCATTCTTAGCTCTATATAAAAAAATTCTGCTTAATTTACTGCATCTATTAGGACTACTTTCCTTTTGCTCATAAACGTTGTGTCTCTCAGTCCTGAAGTTTCTCAGTGAGAGCAGAGAACATTCTAGTGCCCACACTAGAAAGCAGGGAGGAGTCCAACATGGGACCACTTTGCAACGTTAAAAGTTTGAGGCAGAATTCAAATGTTCAAACGTAGTTTCCAGACACACTCCTCTTATTTCCTAGAGGTAAATATTAGAAATTCAGAGGTTAAGATTCAAGAAGCCTTTTGTTATTGCATATTTGAAAACCGCCGCTGGCTTAACAATCCCAGCAATGTATCTGCAATGTTGTGGTATTTATAGACCACTCCATCCATTATTAATTCACATAGAAATTTGAGTTTGTATAAACAGACACACAGTCTGGTCACACAGACACACAAATGCATTCGCTCAGGCTATGTCTGCATCTGGACCTTCCGTTTAAGAATTCAGAGTTTTATATTAAATATTGTAAGGCTGTCTGAAAGGCCAATATTCAAAAGGTCTGTTACAATCTTTCACATATATACACCACGTATTTTATGATGTACATACATACACCATATATTTTAATAGCTATATATACACCATATATTTTAATCTTCTAACGCTTTATCCAGTGAATGTAACAACTCAAAGTACAAAAGAAATTTTGCCCAAATGAGTATATAGACTTAAGGCAGAGAAACATGTCTTTGGAAAACAAAAGAAAAGCAACAAAATCGTATGAATTACAGCATTTAAAACCCCAAACTTTCCCTCCCTTTTCCCCACCCCAAAAGACCCCCAAATTGATTTTATCACTACTGAAAAGTGGAAGAAAGCTAGACGTTAGAAACTTGCATTGAATCTTCCCATGAAAGCCTTTCAAAAGTTCAATGCACTAACAAACTGAGCAGGCTGCTGGGACACAGGCTGGAGCGCGGGGCTGAGCTGCCGTGCCCTGCCCCGGCAGCGTGAGAACCTCTCCTGTTGGGAGCACAGTGAAACACTCCAGAAGGGTGTTCCCCTGAGGTGTTCTGGAACAACTCCACACCATGGCTGGCATATTGGGTTAAGCAGCCCCATTTAAACTTAGAGCACCAGGCCCTTTTTAGTTGTGTTTTCGTTGCAGAGCAGGTATAAAGATCTTGAACGCTTAGTTCCACTTATAACGCTATGAAAAATACCCTGTGAAATATCAGGCTGGCAGAGTGAATGGGAGCAGCCTGAGAACCTATGAAAATACAGATGTAAGAAAAATGAGAACATGGATACGTTATGAATCCTACATAACCTTTTTTCAGACAGTTTCACTGTATTTAAAACTGCCTTGAAATTTTATATAAATGCATGTGGACCCAAAGCAGAACTGCAACCTGAACCCAAGGCTACTTGAAGGGATATCTGACATGAGAGCACAGTGGTTAGAGAAAAGAGAATTAATGCCAGCTCTGGTCACATGCACAGACAAACATGAAAGCTGCTCAACTTTATTCCCAATAAATAATTTGCTGGATATCCTCAAGAGAGCTCTATGGAGGATAAGCTGGCCTTTGTTAAAAATGTAACAATTTTCATAGCACCGCTTTAATCATGGGTAAAATTTTCAGAATTTGACAACCTTTTCTATTCTCCTGATAAAAGCTCTTCAAGAATGTCTAATGCTGCTTCTTACTTGGTGTTCAATAGAAACCAGTCTATAGCACAATGCACTCCCTTTATGTGATGTTTAGATATGAGATTGATCTCAGAGGACACCCTGGAGTTCTGAAAGTAGGATTATTGGATTTTGTGGCTTTCTCAGATGTCAGAGATCTTTAAACAGTGTCTTGCAAAGTTGCTACATCCCAACTGTCTGTGAACAGCTTATGAACTCATCAGAGAAGATAGTCTCCATGTTAATTAGGCTTTAAGGGGGAGATGCAGCTTCCCATCCCATCAAATTAAATGCAAGGATTTCACATGCTACAAAATTATTTACTTAATCAGTAGACTACAAAAAAAGATAGGCTTTGACTTCAGTGTGAATTCTGATTTCAGAGCAACTCAAATACAAAAGGCACCATTAACACAGTTAGAAACTGTACCTTGCAGTTCTACTCTTACCCTGAAAATGTACTGGTCACTTGTTGAACTAAAAGAAAATTATTTATTAACATCTTTAAATGGCTGTATCCAGCCCTTTCTCAATATACAAGTCTGGATGGACAGGAACTGACAGTGTCGACCATTGGCTGTACCAAAAGCTATCAGAAACATATACATTCTTTGAACTAATTTCTGTCTCTGTTTAAAAAAAAAAGGGGGGGAGAGGGGGGGTGTGGAAGATGATAAGCTTAAGTGAAAACAAACCCTGTACTCCTTGAGCTGACATAGGTAGACAAAGATATTTCTATTTTCTGGAGAATGCAAGAATTTGACATTTTGTTACATTCCAGTTAAAACCAAAAGCATTTCAGAGTTGCCTGGGAAAGGGATTTAGAACTCTCTGCCAAGTTTATAATGAGCCAGGACCCTAAAAGTACTTGATGAATGTAGGAAGGCCAATACTCTAAGAGCTCCAAGTCCAAGTCACACGTCTGCTACCACCTGCCACACCCAAGGACCGAGACATCCCATACAGGTGGTCTGCCAAGGGGTCTGGGGTCTGGGGGAGCCAGACAGATCTCCAAGCTGTCAGAAATGGAATTATTTCATTGTAATCAACCACAGAAGATTTTTATATTGACGTTTGGCCGTTTGAACTCTTCTTTATGGATTTAAAACCATTTCCCTTCCCTGTTTTTCTGGTGCTTTAGCACTGGTTTGCAAGGGGCCAGTTCTGGCAAAAAAAAAGCAAGAATCCAATTTCTGAGAGTGAAGATTTCAGGCTTAATGCCAGAAATTAACTCAGAGCATTTGGATTTATGCAACTTCCTATCACTGAAGGCTACCAGTGTGAAAAAACCTGGGACAGCTTCTGCCTTAAAAGCCCTATCTTTTACTGAGCTTTATTAGGGTAGTTTTGAAGCCTTTCTTAGGGACCACCTTATTACTTCTACTTATAGCACACACAGAGACAACATACAAAGACACTGTACAATATGCACAGCATTTGAACCTCCATTCTGGGCTTAGACCAAGAGAGAATTTGCCTTCCATAATTTACAAAACATCCCACAATTTATTAGACAAAACACTTATTTTAAGATTATCTGATTAATAAACTGAACCAGGCATCACATTATAAGGTCTTTAAAAAGATGGCAAATTCATTCTTTTGTCGTCAGGGAGTTTTTAGCTAAGATAGAGATTAATAACTTGCATTGTTCTCTCTAATGCCAGTGTAACCAATATGCACATTCATTTATTGCTCCTCCCTGTCCAAAAGATATACAATTTCTGAGGGACAATCATTCAAAACACAAACGTTGCTGCTGAAAAATGAAACAGAATATACATAACTGTTAGTTATTTTACTATAGTAATGTAAATCCTTGTTCAGAGCTATTATAATAATTTCATAGAAATAATTACCCACTGAGCTAGTAACTCTAGTTTTATGGACCACATATGTAAACTAGAAAACTAATGTTTTTCACATAGTTATCTGCTGTACATAAACATGCAAATTGAAAGCCTACTTCATGGAACTCAGAGAACAAAATTATTTTATTTTAAGGTGATGACTAAGAAAATAAAAATTTTCTTCATGATTTCACAAATACTCTTATTGATGGCTTGTTGTGAGCTATATCCAGAATGTGAGGTGTGTTTGCTTTTGATTTCTTGGCTGCTCTTACAGGTTTCTTACTCTTGTCATTGTTCCTCTGGAAAAAACCCAAACATTTTGAAGTGTCATCGTGCTAAAAAGTTGCTGAGTTACAGAATTCAGGCAGTACATGGCACTACAGAGCTGGTTTGATCTCCTCCCTCGGCCCCCCAAAGGGAGGAAAATAAATACTGAGCTTTCAAAGCAGCAAAAAAGGAGTTTTCAATAACAACAGTGTAAGCCTGGAACCTAAGACAATTTCACTTAAATGAAACCTTTCCCATCACAATAAGTTTTTATGATTAGGACAAGTCTTATAAGTTGATGTTTTCAAAACACGTGTTCTATTTAACAGCCTCACATCCAGGTATCCCGGGCAGTTGTGAATAACACAATTGAGTCTCCTACACAGGGCTGCATGAACAAGTGTCCAGATGCAGGCAAGCACAGAGAAACTCTCAGGTTAGCAGAAACACATAGAATAAAGTCCTGAAGATTGAGAGAGTCTCATTTCACAAGAATTTTAAAGCTCTTACAGCAACTCTACTAATGGACCCAGAGTCTGCTGCTTTAGTCTGAGCTTTGGGATCAATAGTGGAGGGAAGGTCTGGCCTCTCCAAGGGCATGTTCCCTATCAGTGGGCTGGTAAAGAGAGAATTTCCTACATGTCCATGCCAAGGACAACCACAATGCTAGAGCAGGCAGGCTCAAGACAGATACCAACATATCCTGTTACAAACAGGCTGATAAATTCCACTTCAATGAGGAAATAAGGCAACTTTGCTTGTATGTTGGGATCCCAAGCAGGGCTCTGTCTTTCGCTACCCAAGGACAACTCCCACATCCTTTGCATGATAAATCACTTTTCAATTGAGACTAAAATTTGCATTTTAACATGTGTAGGGAGGAAGAGGTGTGGAGCCAGTAAGAACCATGTTTTCCCCACTGGAAAAGGGGGCTTGTCAACATAACCCTCCAAAGGCAAATTCAGGGAGAAGAAGGCATAGCATAATGAGGCAGGTACAAAACCACACAGCTGCAAGAAACTATGAAAAAAGGAAAGGACAGTCTTTGGAGGACTCAAGGAAGGGATTAGGGTGCAAAACACTTTGCTTTCTAGACTGAAGGTTACAAACCCCCTTCACTTCAGAGAGGGTGGAATGGCCTCCAGAAAGTCCTACAGAGGAAGCACAGGAAGCAGAGCCTGCAACACACTCTCTTCAGATAGCTAATGCCAAATGTTCCCAATAAGCAAAGGCAAAAAAAGTAAAATATCTGCAATTACAAGAATATGAGAACATAGCCCATACATAGGAAGACAGCCCATCTTTCCTTTCTGGAACTCCCAAAGCTCACCCATGACAGTCCCCCGTTGGAATTTCAGGAAGAGAAAGCACCTTTAAATTGCTTATTATAACAGGAGGGCACAGTGCACATGAATCCCTTTTGTCAGCTCCTCTTTGATGCATGCTGTTTGCTCCTTTGTGTTCCAGCTTTTCTTTCTGGGCTTTTCAGAGCCTCCTTTTTTCCCTGTTAACTTCTGTCTCGTGCACTATTCTAATAGCCTGTACCAATCAGGCAGCATTGGCAAGAGGCTATTAAAACATATGTAATCAATTTTATTATTTTGCAGCACTTGCTAAAGGCTTTGTTTAATGAGAGAGCTAATGATATTGAAAATGCAAGTAGTAGTGTTAGAAACTGTGAGAAAGGCACAACTGTTTAAAGTTTGGAGTGCGTTTGCCTTGGAGCATCCCCTGCCTAAGTGGCTAGTGCGATTGATGAATGCGCCAGGCTTCCAATTGCAGTCAGGGCACAAGGAAAGTTGTTAAGTAGTGTTCATATGTCAGCTTCGATGGCCAGAATACCATACCACAAAACCAAAATGCAATTCAGCACGACTGGCAACCATCCATCAAACAGGTCGAAAATTGAATGAACTTACAACAAAATTATCCCCGCTCGAAAGGGAGCAGCATTCCTATGGGCTGTGGTAAGACTCTTCCACAGAGGGCTTGCTTGCAGCATACAGCAACTGCAGCCCTCAATCCCAGCTTCTACCACTCCCTGAGCTTTCATAAACACTTAACATTTCATAAAAGTTACAGTTTTACACGTGACTTCTAAGCTACAGAAACTGTGCAGGATGCGTTGCCCCCCCTGCTCGAACATTCTTTACAAACACTGGCTGGAGCAGCTGACCCAGCTGCACTCACAACTTATTTTTTTCAAAATTTAAAATCTGCTCTACCTGATGCTTTGTGCTCCATTCAGGCTTCAACCATAAAAGAGGGGACTGGGATATTTTGTGCGTGGTGCTATACTGTTACACCTAATTATTTCACACTAAGCAGAGATGTCTCTTAGAAGCTTTAGAAAACGGCATCAAAGAAAGTGAGGAAAAACGTCAAGAACTTGTAAATAAACAGCTGGCTTGCAACATATGTATTTTCTTCTATATTTTTCAGGTGCCACAATCTACAATCCATATCTGCCAGCCTTGTAGCATGCAGCATAATTTAACTGTAATTGATAATGTAAGGGCAGATGGAGAGAAGTGTCAGCTCCTGCTCACATCCTCTGGGGATGCTACAGAAATCAAAGCAGATGGTCCAATTGCTTCTTATTTATGTGTTGCTGCTAGCTCCTCTGCTTGCAGGATAATGGATCATTATTGCCTGCTGTGCACAAACACCAATATGCTTTTAAATCTGGTTCTCAAACCCTGTGAAAAAGCACTATATTTCATATTAATTTGTGAAGCTGCACTTAACAGGGTCCACTGATTTTAATTTATAACTTTCAAAAGAAAAGGGTTGAGCCACGGATTATTTTTTCATAAAATAAGTGATCAACTGCGATTTCTATCAAAAGCACAGACTAGTTAACAGATCATATATGCTTAGAGAATACAGCTAATTATGATTTGAACGATACAGTATAATGTGGTTTTATTTATTGAGCAGTCTGGCAATGAAGGCAAATCTCCTCAAAATGATAACTTCAAATATATATCAGCTAAGATGTAGTGATGTTACTTGAATCCTTTGTTTACCCACAGACACTGGTGAATTCTCTCCGAGATACCAGTTAAGAAACCTGCTTCTCCTAGGAGCTCAGATGGGCTACAGGACCTCCTGGCCATCCAGGACATTATACAGATCTCCAGGGATTAAAACCCCCCTGGCTTTACCCTTGGCACTACCTCTATTCCATGGAAATGGGTTGGTATACTTGCGGGAACTCAGCATACTAAGTTTCAGAGACTTTAAACCCCAGTGTTTCACAGCATGACCAATATTTATTTGCTTTGGCTCCTGTAGCCAATGGTAAAGTCACAGTTTTGTAAGAGGAGATAAGATAGGCAGCTGTGGCACTCCACTAACTCTGAACAGGTTCCTGGAAACCCCCTTCAGAGATACTGATGTTGTGCTTTCTCTGTTAGCTAAGACAACACATCACCAGAAAGGTTCTGCAAATACTCCCAAGCTTCAGCCAGTACCATGTGCTTTTGTTAGTTTGAAGAAGTTTAACATCAAAGGGCAAACTATAAAGTCAGTTTACTATCTCAGAATTATTAGACATGTTAATACCTCCAGCATACAGAGATCTATGCAACACAGCAGATATTTTTATAAACTCTGAAAAGCTGTCAGCCCTTTGAGAGGAGAAGGTGTCAGTGCAGCAGGTGAGGAAATCACTGAGTGAATACAGTAAGGCTCTTGCCAAATATGGGGCCTAAGAAGGAACAAATGAAGTTTAGGTTAATCCACCACTTATCCTACCCTCAAGGTGAATCAGTGAATGATTAACAGAAGAAAATGTTCAGTGTTTTATGCAGTGTTCAATTAATCCATTCATCTGCTAAGGTGATTAGATACTCTGATGGCTGGAGTTGATATTGAACCCTGGTTTTATTTACTACCCTACAGTTTAACCAGATCTTGCTGCGATTTCACATCCTATTTTTTGCTCAAAACTTCATATTTAGATTTTGATCATTTTTTCTCTGTCTAGTACCTAACCACATCAGGCAGTACTATTGCCATTGTCAGGGGAGGAAATTACTGCTATATAGCAAACGTGCTGGCAGCAAGGAATGCTATTTCACTCTCTGAACAGGCAAATTCCTATTGATTAGTGTAAGTTTTGGATAAAATTAGCCATCACCTTTGTGATCAAGACAAGTTCAAGATACTCATTAGCCAAACTGAATGAATTTTTGCGTACTAAAAAGCAACTTCAGATCAGTGGTGTCTGACAAATATTGTGCACTGGCTTAGGGACCTCCTGAAACCACCAGAAACTAAGTTAGACTAATTTGCATATACAAGACATATTCATTGTAAAGGGTCTCAAAGCAATTTGGGTCTGTCCCCTTGAAGGCAGGGGGAATTTTTACTGAATACAATGTCTGAGATTTGTAATATTATTCAGAAGTCCCCGTGACTGTGAATTTGGATGAAATCTGCCCCTTTCCCTCAATGGTAAGAGAAAAGAAGTAAGATGACCTTGCTGATGTGGTAGAGAACAAAGCCCAGGGCCCTGGCTGCACACTCACAGACACATTCCAATTGCATTTGGAACTATTATCTTCCTACAGCTCATTTGAGAAATTTACTTGCAAGTTAAAATTGTAGCTTGAACTGATTCAAAGGAGTTTATCCATTCTGTTTTCTGCATTTCATTTTTTTCTTAACAGTGCTCACCGATGTCTCACTAAAAGTTTGACAGAGGTCATGAGTGTTCTTATTTCCAATCTATTGCTGCGAAATAAAATTGCCTTTTTTTTGTCAGGCTGCAAGGCATCTCCTTTTGCAGTCTATTCTTCTTCTGATCATTTATGTGCTATCCACAGAATAAACACATTCTAAAGTCTTCCAGGGAGGTTCTGAGGATGTCAGCACTAATTTTTCATCTATGGTCTCATATACAGGTTATGTAAACCCAGTCTACCATCTTGCAGCAGCTCTGACACTGCAGTGATGGTGTGTGACCACATTTTGATAGTGCATTCCTCTTGTAAGCAGCAATGTGTACCTTGGTCAAGTATCTGCATTTGTGCATTTCAGATCTAAGCTGAATTTTTACTTTTTGTTGGTGATGTTGTTAACAGTTCTATTTTACCCTGATACTGAACTTTTCAAAGAGAAAGGAGATCAAATGAAGCTAAAACACTCAACACACTAAAATACACCTCTCAATATTGTGCAGATATAATGCAGTTTATGCCAGATGCATAATTATGTAGTAAAAGTCCTAAAGAAATATCATTACACTTGCTGGAATATTGTTGATGGCAGCTGAGCAGCTCTAAAGAACTTTCTCTGGAGGACTTGATTATGATAATTTCATAACAGGTGAACACTTTGAAACACTGTTGTATGCAACAGCCCCCCAGCCCTGGGTAGTCAGCACTTTCCAGCCACATACAAGGCACAGGACCTGCCTGGCCTCCAGCATCACTCATGGGATCCACTCTATACTGGGGGCCCTGTAAAGGGGTTCTTAAGATGAGAACATAGAGACTTTGCCTGCTCCCCCATGTCTTTTCTTTCCTACTGAAGCATGTACAGTGGGGATTCAGCTCCAGATCCTTCTGGCTCCTTCTCCAACTCTTCATTGACAAGAATTCAGAGATGCTGACAGGTTACGGTGTGATTATATTGCCAGCAGTGCAGCAGGTGACATTTAAATACATACTAAGGCGTCTTCTGACTGGTGGCCAGATGGTAGAACTCCAATTTAGGGTAAAGAAAGTGCCCTTCACCCTGGCTCAGCACCACAACTTGCATTACTCCTAAACATTTCATTTCTGCAGCTGAAAACTAAAGTTGGGCTGTACTGCTTGCTAGGCACTGGGACAGATTTCTGGACTCTTTTGGCAAAGAAAGCCCCCGTAACAAGCCCCTGGAGCCATGGACAGGGGTATGCACACGGGTGGGATGTTAGCACAAGAACCAGGGATCACCTGAGCATTCAAAGCAGCACTTAGGAGGGAATTTAGGGGGTGACTAAGTTGTGCTGACCCCTGGCACACGGTGGATTTCACTCAGTGCAAATGTTCATTGCACTGCTGTTCATCACTCTTACATTTCTTGGACAAACCCTGCTCCTAACTCACAGTCTCTACCTAGTGGCCAGTGCAAGTGCACACTCCAACAGCCATCGCTAAGGCATGCTTGGGCATTTACATGTTTGCTTAGCTTATTTCCAACTCTTGGGGTTTTGACACATCTTAAAGAAACCTCAGCTAGAAGATGGCCTTTAAAATCTCTACTATCTTTATAATATTTTACTATACTGTAAATTATTAAAACGATTTTTAAAGGCTTTTATGCTTGACTTTCACCCAAACGAGATGTGGTTCTGCTCACCCTGAGACCAGTTTGAGTCAGAAATACTTCATAGTCATTCCTAAATTAATTAGAGTTGCAGAGTAGCATTAGTCTCAATGACAGACTAACTTCCTAACAGAGAACTACTAAAATTTATTTATTTATTTTTGTTCTTGTCTCCCTTATAAGTCTCATTAACTGCCAGGACATTACAATTCCTGAGCTAGAGCCATGCTCCACTGGGAAAATGAAATTCAAGTCAATGCTGGACATATGAAGAATAAAATAAAAGCTTCCTAAGAGCGGTAAACTGCAGAGTCAGAATTATGTGACAAGAGTTTGCATTTAGTTCTTGTCTGTAAGCCCTGAAATACTCAGACATCGAAAATAAACAGTTTGATTTTAATCAGATTTTTAGCTTTGTATACGTTCTTGGTATTGCCAGATAGTATTTGTTGGAGTTTGTTACATTTTCAGAGTAAAATGCGACTAATATTTCAGCCTTAAACCAAAAGTAAGATTCTTGTTCAAACTGAAGATAAAATATGACAAGGCTTTGGTGTTTCAATACCATCTGATCTACATGTGGATGATAAAATCACATTATTGCTGTGAGGGGGAGTGTACCCTGAGGGTGCAGTTGAGAATACAGCATGACTCCAGGAGAATAGAAAATAGCTTTGTGTTAATTATGGAAAGAAAGTCTTAAATGGCAGTTAGTGAAGCTGCAGGAAGACCAGCAGCAGAGCTCACCTTAGACAGGAATACCCAAGAACCAACAAGAAATATCACGGAGGCCAAACTAGCAAGCGCCAAAATGCTTTTTGTCTCAGGTCCTTCAGAGCAACCAGGACCCTCCCAGGGTGGGGGATGCCCCAGCTCTGCTGAGGAGGGACAGTGGTAACACCAGAGGAACAGCTTCAGCCCCTGGGTGTCAGAGGTGAGAGAGGGGAGGTTGCTCAGTGGCCCTAAACTGCGGTCAAAGGTGATTCTACAGCTGAACTCGGGCAGGTGGGCACTGAGAAAAGCCTCCCCGTGCTGCAGGACAAACCTCCCAGCTGCCTGCCATGGCCCTTGTGTGAATGGGGAGAGCCTGACAGGATCCAGCTGCATGAGAGAGGGTAACTTTTCATAACAGAAGAAAATTATAACTATGTGCATGTAAGTAATTCTTCAAAACTAACAGAACTAACAGTGTGTGTGTAGTTACTCAGATGATTAAATTTTCAAGGCATTCAGAACAATCAATTTCATGGTGCCTAAATATAAAAAACCATTAGATTCTCTAAAACTGTTATTTTGAATACTTTAGAAATCAACAAAATGTTCCTTTTTATAACAAAGACACATTTGTTTAATATATTGAAGCAAATGGATTTTCTCTGTCAGTGATTAGACTCTTTCTTCAGCTCTTTCTGGTTAACAGAAATTTTGATTGTCAATCAAATCTTAAATCTCTGTACTTACTATCCAAACACTCACCTAGAATTTCTTCCCCTAGTCACGTTCCTGCCATAAAATAAATTAATGACACACTCAATCATTCATTTAGAACACGAAGGAATGTTCCTTAATAATAGTTTTCATATTAACCAGCTAAATTTGAAATATAATTCAACATCTATCTAATTAGAATAGTCACATACACATAGAGGAGGTGCTAGAATAATTTTTCATAACCTCAACCAAGACTTTCTGTAACCTGGAACACATGCCAATAACTGGAGCTGTTACACACAGTACTGCAGCCAGATTCCTGGTGAGAAAAAGAACAAGACAAAACCTTTGAAGCTGCACCTAACTCTAAAAGGGAATCTCCTTTCCCCCTCAGATATGTGCTAATACCTAGGGCTGCCTCCCCACTCACCTGCTGCACTCCTGAGGTCTCACAGACAGGGAGGAAGGTTTCTGGGTGGTATTCTAGAGGCAGCAGAGCAAATCCTCTGATGAGGAGACATGGTTCTGATTCTTATTTAATAGTCTATAAAATCTGCCCAGCACAGCATAGCATGACCACCAAATGACTCCAAACATGTTGAAAGGCATTTCTGCTCAACCACTGCAACAATTCAATCGATTCCTTTCAATCCTTCTCTGGGGTGCAGCACCAGACTATTAACAGGCATGGAAGCTGTGAGCTGAGCACCTCAGGGCCTGACCCTGACCAAGCGCACATGCAACATCTCTACTGTTTACTGCTGTATAATGGGATTTTTTCCTTCCTATTCTAGAGAATCTTCTTTTTCTAAACTTCTTTCCTATTTCTCAATAGTTAATGCAGTTAATGTACTTTGCTAGAAGACATTTTGGATGACCTCCTACCACTTGACTTCCCAATGAGTGTCAATGTGAGAAGATTATCTCTAGGTTGCTCAACACGTTTTTAAAACCAGTTGCACGTGTGGAAGGCAGACAGTGGCTCCATTGCAATGGCTCTTAGCATCAACAGAAAGTCAGCCTGGTTGTACTTCATCTACCTGCACTGTCACTGGTACTCAGGGACAGGAGCTGCACCATGGGAACAGTTTTTACACCAACTTCATTTTCTTTCCATGTGGAATGGTTTGTGTTGTTCATTTGCATGAGAATTAATGCTCAGTGCACAAATAAATGTAATAACTTAAACCTGCTGAAATAACCCCAGTTCTGCTGATTTGGCAGCTAACGCGTGGCCTGAGGTATTTTTTGTTTTGTTTTTCCTTCATTTACAGAGCTACTGCTAAAGCTGTTAAGTTTTAGGTCACCTAAACATCCTTGGCAATTCATACCCACTCTGGGAGTTTTTGTCCTCTGCACAAAATGCTACAGTTCAGCATTGCCAAGCAGCTAACACCTCCTCCCACCAGAGCTGACAAAGATTTGCTCCTTATTAAAAAGAGGCAAACAGAGGAATATTTTCAATGTTGCTGTACCATGATTATTCAAACCCACTCTTTTTTTTAATCCTGCCAAGCAGACGTTGGTATTTCTAGGCTGATCAGACTAGTTTTGCAAATCCCACACTTTTCAAGTTTCTTTCTTAGCTGCCGTACAAAATGTTTTGAGAATCTTGAGTTGAGCTTGTGCTGGAATTAAGGCTGTGGTTGTGACTAACCATTAGAGCCTTGAACACGAGGCAGCTTGTGGCAGGCTGTAATTCTGCCTGCAATCAGTAGAGATTTTCTCATGACTTTTAAACAGGTAGGTGTGACATCAATTGATCTTTGCCTATAGGAGAACTAGAGAAAAAATAATGAAAGAGGCTCACAGTCAATCAAACCTATTCTAAGGAGAGCTGTTCTGAAGGCAGAAAGCTCTTTTCTAACAGAAAAACAACCTGCTCCCTGTTCTTAAAATAGGAACTCCATTTTACACACGAAGGTTCTCCACACCTACGTGCTGTGTCTGCAGGGTATTTTGCAATGACAATGCAATGCTGAAATAGCTGGAATGCAACAGCTTGAACCTCTGCATTCACAACTTGCAGGAACACAGGTAATCAGGTGTTCTAAAATGGCTTGAAATATGTTTTGCCACTCCTTCAGGCAATACATTAAAAGCCAAGAAAAGTCAAATAGAGCATAAGTTAAAATTGTAGTTAGATGAACTAAACCATTTCCTTCATTTCAGCTGCCTTTCTTTTCTTCATAACACCCATTTTGAGATAATTTCCAGCATCCTCATGAACTGCAAGAGTTATGGATGAGTGACTTATATCACATAAAAGGCAGAAACTGAATTTAACCTCTGAATCACACCACCATATCTATGGATTCTTTTCCTTCAGGAATAATGCAAGTTTGTTCTCCTTCTAAAAGGGATTTTTCCACCATCTGAAGGTCACAAGCACATGAGAAAAGTGCTCCAGACCAGGTAAGCAGAAGGAGAACCTGAGCCAATGCATATAAATTATAACGTGTATGTCATGTTAGAGTAAAACAGGTTTGTTATCTTCATACTCTGAAAATAGTTTCTTCCTCTTTCAATTACAGAGGAACAACCAGTTTCTTAATAGGTAAAACCACTTTGAAGTTAAAGCTCAAGATAAACCATATAGCAGATTTAGTGCAGTGAGTTTGATTGAATATATGCTTTAGTCTCTCAGAGAAAGCAAACCCAGAAAATTATAACATGAAAGGAGACCAAAGTCTGTGTCTAGTCCACACCTGGAACATTTTTTGAGCTAGCAGATTTACTTTATTCTTCCACATATTTGTGTAACTTTCCTGAAATTATTCTTATTACCATTGCTGCTTCTGGTAGCTTACTCCAAACGTTGACAAATATTTTCCGTGTATGTAAAATGACACTTTGTTAAATTATTTATCCATGATGCATCCTACCATGAACTGCTACTCTCTGACACCAGGACTACAATCTTATTTGGAGTTAGAAATACAGTGAGGCTTTTGTAACTTCTAAAATGCCATAATCCCCTTGAGTCTAGATTCTACAATATTTTCATATGTTAAATTGATCACAATAAAGCATCAAGCTGCACAAAGGATGTTTGGAAGAGTAATTCCATAAAGGCCAATAATTTGCTTCCAAGTCTCCATGAATAAGTCGTTAAATCTATCTTCATCTATTAAATAAACAGCTTTAGTTCCTCATCTTCATTGAATCAAGCTGGTAGAAGGTATGGTGGGAGAAGAGTCAGGTTTAGGGACAGCATTTAGGTAGCACATCTCACAAGATGCAGAGGGAGGGGGCCAAGACCAGTAACTGTGTCTGGCTTTGTAGGATATCAAGAAGTATATGGAACCAGTAACCCAACAGGTCTCTGTGGCTTTGCTTAAAGTTCTATCTTAGAGAGATATGAAAAGTGATGCAGAGACCATTACAGTCTGAGGTTACTGGGGATCTATTTTTCTCAAGAAAGTTGCAGTAGCTTAATCTACTCAGAAATGTATACAGAGAGCCAAGAAGAATGCCAATGTGCTACCCTCCAAACGTTGTTATACAGAAAAAGGTCTTTGATCTTTCTTAGGTGAAATCAAATTCTCGAAAGGAAATCTGTGAAGTCAGCTTTGATCACAAACAGCCCCCTTCTTACCCCAGTGGTTTCTGAGGACAGCCAGCACATGTGACTGACAATGCAAATCTGGTGACAGCCATGAAACCAGCACAGAACCATAGACAAGAAGGATGCTGCCAGTAAAGTACATCCCAAAATCAGGCCTGGGAGAGATGGGCACTGTAATGCATGACACTGGGAGAAGGTTAAAATCAGTCTCCTGACTCACTGAGCAAGATGACACCTTACTGCCCTCCAGGTGGAGTGAAACAGGAGGGTATCCTGAGCAGGAATGGGTCTAGACCACAACCTGAGCATTTCTGAGATCCCAAATGATCATGGCTCTTAGCAAAGCTTGGGCCTACACTTCATTATCCAGGAGCATCTGCAACAGAAGATGCTTACGTAGCTCCAGAGCAGGAGAGAAAAGCACCTACCCACATAGTTGCTATGATTATATTAATGGAAGTACTATTCACAGATTAATTATTAGATATTGGTCTCACTGAAGGTTTCAGTGTCATAAATTGGAATAGAATTATCTGTTTGAGCTCCACAATTCATTGCAGTTGTCCACATAATGACAAACATTTTAACTGGGAATAGTTACCAACTTCTGGTATCCTGCACACTCCTATAAATAGGGCCATTTTCTTCACATAAAATCAACAGTAATCAAGCATGTAAAAGACAAAAGGATCAAGCTTTTGTTTTCAGTCTTTTCAAATAAAAACAAAATGTCCATGGTAAAAGTCTCATGTTTAGTTTCCCTAAAAAAAAAATAAATAAAAATCCTGTAATTCTTCTGCAAAATTCTTAGGGTATAATAGTACATGTATTTCAGGCTAATGCCTAGACTTTTAATATGTACATTAGTTGGACTAATTAGGCAAGTTTATGAAAGAATTCTTTGTTTTGCACATTGGATAATATGATTCTGAGCTGTATTTACTCTTGTTACCACTGGGTTGGATGAGTGACGTACTTCTTGCAGCTGTAAAATGTTTTCTTTATACCAGTTTCACAACGAATTTATGGTGAATGCTGCAATCTGTTACTACTTTTGTATTTATCACAGGCTGAATAATAAACTTATTGATTTCATTTAATGGAAGCCTTCTCCTACCTAGGATTTTTATTCATAATGTTTTATTTGCAACCTGAAAAGATATCCCAGCATGTTGGAGAGGGGTATCTGGAGATACCGTTATCACAGCATGTCATACAGTTCTCTGGTACAGCTTGCTAAAGATGATGGCTGAGATTAAATACAACCCACTTGGCAAAGGGCAGATGGCAAACAATTCCATTTGACCTTTGTCAAAGAATGCTCGTTCACAACTGCCTCTCATCACGTCCTCCTACATCCTTCCTGGGGGACCAAGGAAAGCCTTGGCATGTTCTGTGCTGCCTGCTCACCCCCTGTCACTCCAGCCCTGACAGCTCCCCTGCCCTGTCAGAGCCTGCAATAACAACCACGTCCCACACCTCCAACTTTACCCAAACTCTGCTCCACACTCCCTTGAACACCATTTGTAGGAGCAGCGAGCAAGTGCTATTAAAGAACAGGTTGGAAAAATGGCACGTAACTTAATTGCAGAAAGTTTATCAAAATATTTTCTATTTACCTCCAAGCTGGACTCAGATTTGAACATTCAGCAAGCCAGACTTGGGGTTAACTCTAAGATGTTAAGATTTATTTTTTTTTATTTCCAGCACCTAGTGAGTACTTTAAAGCTCAGCACACAGTTTATGGCTGTCTGCTCTATCAACATATAACGAACTGGGAAGTCAAGTAACTGGAACAACCTTTTAATGGTTACCTTTATCAATTAGATTTTCTTGTCATAAGTCAGCACATGGCAAGCACAGCCAGCTCAGATGCAAACATCAGTGTCTCTCATAACACCATGTGACTAGCACAAGTGTGTTAAGAGCACACGCGGACGTATTGTCATTTACATCACTGCCATTTTGCTTGGTGATGGTGAAGTGGCTGTAAACATAATTATTTCCTCTTTTTAAGCACGTTAAAAAAGTTGAGTAAGTCTGACTGCAATGTAAATACTATGGGGGTTTTTTCAGTGCATCACTAGAGAAATATCACTTTGAAATATGTTAGGACGGATGCTGGAATAGAGCAACCACAATCCCACACTTTATACAAGAGACAAAGGCAATTTTTTGTTTCTTTTCCTCAAACCCTGTACATAAAACAGTGGTGTCCTGAGACTGAGAGAGGTTTGGAAAAAAAACCTTGTTTGAAAGAAGACTTTTTTCTGTGAAATGAACAATCCAAGAGCATCATGTGCAATATTTAAACTGGCAGGACGCAGAGGGAAGCTCTGTGTCATTGAATCAGGACAATGAAGATGGAAGATCAGATGGTTCATGCCCACTACCAGCCTTCCCAGGGCTGCTCTGTGGAGAATCCACAACCAGTTGAACCTGTAGGTACCATACTGGAGCTACAGCACTGCCTGGATGCCTTTAGCAGGACATACAGCACCTTCTCAGGAGGGTGGTTTGGGCTGTCTCGGATGCCACCAGCCCACCTTGCCATGCTCCTGCAAGACGAGTTTACGAGGTAGCACCTACCCTAAACACCCAGTCCTACAGACTTGTAAGTTCAGGTTACAAGGATATTCCTACTGACTTTTAGCAAGAATCCATTTAACTGTGTAAGAACATCTCCTCAGGACCAAACCCTAAACCCAAGTCCATTGCAAAGACTAAAAGATACATGCTAAAGCAGTACAGGGGCTTTTCTTTACATTACCATGAACTCCAGCAGCCACAGACTAATACCTGAGGTGCTGTGTGGAATCAGCACACATCACATGGTCAGAGCCACTGCCAGTCTCACCTCAGACCCCCAGTCTTGGTCTCTCATACAGATGCACTCCTACAGCAGCACGTTACCTCCCCCTGAACTCACTCCTCCTTCAGTCTTGCATTTCCAGGCTTTGGCTTCATGGCTTTTCACTGGCTCCAGGTAAAAACCACAGCTTTGCCAATCTGGAATGTCTTCCCTTTCCTGCACGTTTTATAGCCCCACTTGTCCCACAAGGTAAACAAGGACTATTCTCAGCTGTATGGACAGTGCCTACCCACAGCTCTATGGAAAAAAGAGCATCCTGAAACGTGTAAGGTTGGACTTGCAGAAACTATAAGCTTTTAAGACTTAAGGTGGAAATGAACTGTCTATATAATGTCATACAGAAGCAGAGAAGCCTGCCCCAAAAGGTAGTGAGTATTTTATAGCCTGCTGGATTTCAAAAGCTAGGGTTAATTTTAAGAGTTACTGGGACTCCTCACATGCTAAAGTACTTTGCCAATCTGTGACAAGATGAAAGGAGGTGAATGTAATGAGCAGCTCGAGGGTGTATATTTGTTTTAGTCAGAGGAGTTTTATCATTGACTTTAATGGTGCCAGGCCTGTATACCCCAAATTACCCAGGGAGTTAGGTATTTGCATGCCTTATAGGCTAATAAGCCAGTTTAAAAGTATAATTGTACATAAGAAGCACAGGCAACACCGTAGCACCACCAGACTAATTGGTCCATCTTTAGCAGATTATGATGATTCCCTTTATCATTTTACATCTGTTTGTGGTTCAGCAGAGCTCTGCCAGCTTCACACTATGATAAGCTTAATTTTAGGTATATTGTTTTCAGCTGTAACAACAGCTGAACTGACAACCAGTAAACCGAAGGCATGGGGTTTCTTTTGTTTGGGAGGTTTTTTTCCTTCTGTTTTATTTGTTTCTTTAATTTACTTATTTATACTTATTTTACAGCTTTGTTCAAATTTGTATCTGTGGCGAGTTTACAGCACACTGGGCTTAACTCTGTAAAGCCAGACTGTGCTCTCCTATGTAGTAAAGCTTTCCACATTCTGCATGTTGTGTTTTATTTCACTGTTTGGAGGAGCTTTTATGAAATCAGCAGCTAGACGGAAGGAAATCATTTGCATACTTGGCTCCATACACCTGGAATTCCTTAATTTTAGGGATTAACAAAATGAGTCTAATAAAAAGCATAGGGCCTTGTTAATCAGCTCTGTAAACTCCCTTCATTAGCTGTTACTTGCTGCCAACATGAGTGCACATTTCAGGAAATTTACATTGTGCAGGTCAGTTATTACTATTTTATGAACTGATTTCTAATTTTATGTGACACAGTTTGTGTTTTTAGTGTTCCTAAAAGTTAAATAACTTTTTTTTTTTTTTTTAAAGTCTGGGATAGTATGTGCCCTTGTGCAGCCTCATTCATGACACTTTCCATACATGAGGTCTATAATAACATCAGTTTACTGAACCTGACAATACAATAGAGTGTCATTAATAGAAACACATGCATGTATTGGAGTTGATGTGGAAAACTTCCCTTCAGAATAGAAAATACGGGTTATAAACACCTGAAGTTTCATCATTTTTTGTTCACTTTTCAAACCAAAGCAGGAAAATATTTCTAAACTTCTTCTGAAATCCAGTAATCACAATCACTTTCTTTTCCAATCTCCTATCAGAGTATAGCTCATGTTTCACTGTAGTTCTTCAGTGTAAAGTTCTCTTTGAGTACAGCTGAAGACCTCATCTGAGTCCTGCTGAAGCATTTGAAGACATTTCCCCAATTGATTTCAACCAGCTTCCATCAGGCCCTTGATTTCAAGGAATATTTAGGAACCTGCTGTTTTCTTTACTAACAAAATGATGAGAATCTTAAACACATTGATGTTATATTTGTAGTGATAAAATTCCTCCTTCCCTCTTCTCAATTATTCCTCAAAACCAAGATTTTGTGAGTTTTACATGATCTGTGACTAGGATGCACCCATCTCCTGATCCTCCTCCTACCATTTTTTAAAACATTTTATTTTACCACATCAAGCACACAAAAAGCTGAAATAGCTTAAAATTGAACAGAAGTATCTATAAGTAATAAATGTTGCTAGAATGAAAAAAAAACCCCAACATAAAACAAAAACCAAGCAAAAACCCAAGCAAAACCCCAACCTTTAAATGCTTAAAGTGCCAGCAGTAGTAAGATTCTGATGGATATTCTGGGAGTAAACCAAGGGATTAACTTCTTCAAATAAATAATTCATTCTGAATGATTCCATTCACTCTAACATTGTTATCTAACTCACAGAGGTGTCATGACAATTAATACAAAGCAATTCAAGAGATGGAATGTGTGATGAAAATACTAAATATTATTGTTAGAATCCAACATTTTTTTATGCATGTGCAAAAAACCATGCAAAGGAGTTTTCAGAAGTTGAGGTTCATGATAATTTCACACTGCTTCTGAGAACTGTCAGACGCCATTGAGTTCATAGATGTGGTATTTTAGGTTTATTTAGTCTCCTTTAGGTACTTGCACTTTGCACTTCCCTATTTCTCCAGGCAGTTTCTCAGGAAATGGAAGAGAAAATCCTGAAAAATTTTGGCAATTTTTTGGTAATTCAGGAAGAGAACAATGACCTCTCCAGTAGTAATGTCAGTTATTTGTGGTTGTTCCTCCTTTGGGGAACAAATCTTTTTAAGTTTTGGAACAAATTGAACCTTCTTTTTATCTTTTTCCAGAGGATGTAGTTTTTTTGTTAGGAACTGAAGAGAAGCTTTTGCAATTCTGTGTTTAGTCCCAAGAAGCAATACCACATAACACTTCTTACAGCTGCAGCTTTGACAAACTAGGTTGACTTTTTGCATTTATACATTATATATTCTATTTCTAAAATAATAAAAAGCAGAATAAAATTCCTAACTGCTAGAGAAATCTAGATGGGCACGCACACGGGGAAATCAGAGAATGTGGCCATCTCAGATAAACGTAGTGGACCTTCAGAACCCAACAAGATCCTAACTCTGTGTGAGTAACATTCCTTGGTAGTTGAACTAGAGTACACACCACAGAGAAGAAACAGCTCTTAGAAATCCCTGGCAACTGAAGACACACTGTATAGTGGCTGACCCTGTGAAACTGCTCCAAAACTAGTATCTAACTTTTTTTTTTTAATGTAACTAAATTAATGGGTTTAGTATTTTAAGCTACTCACTGAGATGAATAAACTGCTTTATGTTGCCACAAAGCAGCCTGAGTAGTGACTCTACACTTGGCCTGACCTTAAGAGCAAGTGATTTTTCAAACGATGATGGTATCCACACAGGGCTGGAATAAGAAACCTGAGCTCCTCAGCACGTGTCCTTGCTTTGAGCTGGTGGCCAATATTAACAACCAGGAGAAGACTTTTATTACTTAGCAAAGTCTTCTTCATATTCTTCCCTTCAGATATTCTCCTCTCACTCTGGAGGAGACCTCCAGAGAATTGCAGAGATATCCAAACTATCTAGAGGTCGAGGGAGGATATAGAAAATGAACAGGCTATTTTCAACTGTTTGTCACCTTCACTGCGACTGCAGAAAGCTCCATGAAACACCAGTGGGATACAAACCCTTCTTCCACAGGTTCTGATCACACACTATCCATCCCTTTCCATTTTCCCAAATATTCTGTTACAAATGACAAGGCTTAGAGGTACTTTTGGGAAGGGCTGGGGCCTCTTTAAAAAAGCCTCTTTAAACACTCCCCTACATTGCACATCTATTAACCAGCCTTATCACAAAAAAATACTTCATACTTCCCTTCTATGTATGTGCTATATATCTTGAAGAATCTCAACTTCACCCGTAGCTTCCCTTGAAGATAAGTCCAAGGATAAAGGATAAGGGAAAAAATTAAGAAAGAAAGGAGGGAAACCAGTTCCCAGGTTGATAGTCACATCCCCTGGGGCATTAGCTGGAGCAGAGTGGGTAGATAGCACACTGCTGCTAGTCAGCCTGCTGCTGCAGCTTTGTCTAGTGTCACTGGGTTGCTGTCCAGCTTTAAAAAACTGCTGCCTAAAAGAAGAGCATATTGCCAATGCTGGCTGCCAACCTTAGAACTAGTGATAATCCAAACAGCACAAAGTGCCCATTATCAGTTCCTTCTCTGAACAGCCCATTAAAAACAGCTGTGCAGATAAAAGAACTGGAGAACTTTGTAGCAGAAATTAAGCAGAGAGAGAATGTGGTGATTGGAGCCAGCCACTGCCATTAATTTCTGTGAACTAAAAGTAAAAAAAAAAAAAAAAAGAAAAGGAAAAAAGAAAAAAGAAAAAAGGATAAGACTCCAAGTTATGAATGGGAAAGGAAAGTTGTATGCCTGCCTAAAGCACTGAAAACCATTGTGGAAGAGGATTTCCAAGGACAGGAGGTCTTCATTAAGATTTAGAGGCTAATCCCAGAGACTCTCACTGCTGGGAGCTGGCAAGGCAGATGCCACCACCTGAATGACAGCATCCAAACCCAGGTACTACCAGCTCTCCACACATTCCCACAGGGACACCCACGTGCACTGTTCCCCAGAGTAAATGTCACCGCTCTGGGGCAGCAGAGCCACCAGGGAACGAACTAAAACTCTTTCTGTAAGAGGAAAACGATTAAGGGAAAGTTAAACAAAACTTCAGGTACTCTGTTTGTCAAGCCCCAGCTCCAAAGCAACACGAGGAAATACTAGCAACGAGGTGCTCTGGAGCCCCTGCATCACCGTAGGTCTCAGCCCAGCCATAAACAACCAGGGCTTGCTCAGCGTGGCAGACAATAGAGCTCTCCCTCCTCCCTTACTCAAAGTGCATTCAAATAATTTCAAAAGAATTTACGAGAGCTGCTCTGCTAGACCATGTCCTCTAGCACAGCCTGTCGGAGAGACAGGGAGGTATCGCAGGCTCGCAGCTCACCGACTCCTGCAGCCTCTCACATCTTTTACTCTAAGCCCAAATCATCCGTTTTCCTCACAGATTTTTTGCCTGGACGCTGTGAGGATGAAGGGCAGCAGTTGCCGGGGACTGACCACACAAACACAGTCTGGTGGGGAAGAAGGGCAGCTTCTGAAGAAAGCTTGATCTTAAAGATATCCCGCTGGTACCAAGAACCTCTGGTCTCCTTTCAAAGACAACAGTCACTCTGGACTCTGTGCCAACGTTCTCAGTACAAGTAATCATCCTTGGTATAAATAAGAGAAGCAAAGGAATATTTTGTTGTATTATTTCTTCTAAATTTTAGAAATTAATTTTTCAAATTTTTTCTGAAGAATAAGCAACGTTTTTTAAGTGAAAAAGAAATTTGGTGTCCTATCAATAAAATTGTAAAAAAGATTTTTTTTTTTTACAGTTCTGGCAGCCTCTGTTTCAAGTACACATGGATTTGCTTACAATTCCTTAGGTGTTTTACTTCAACTCTATATGCAACTATATGAAAAGAAGTTCTGTGAAAAAATGCTGAACCTTGCAAATATTGTTACACCACCACTTAACATCAGTGATCAGAAAATTAGAAATAACTTTACCAGCTACCCCAGACAACTGCAGAGATTTTTCATGGTAATATTATATTGGCATTTCCCCAAATTTTGGGGAAGCCTATCCTTTTCTTCATGATGTGGCTGAAGTGCAGGAGAGCTGGTGTGAGGTGGCTCACACAAGGCCTTACAACTCATTTTTGCAGAAGAGCAAGTTCCCGCATTGCTCACTGTGCTCAGAACTGAATGTAAAGCTCCTCTTTGATTTAGCTTTCCAACAAAAACAAAAAGAAACGAAGAGAATTTAGAGGAAAAAGGGGAAAGAAGTGAATAATAATAAATAATCAAATCCAGCTGTTCCAGAGGGGAGACAGGGGAGAAGGAATCTAGATCACAGTTCTTCCTACTAACATAACTTGGTGTGTAAGTATTTCGAGTGCTCAGATGCCCTGGTGGTGTGTGCTGAGTGTATACATAGACACTGAAGCTTTTTTTTTTTCTTCTCACATCAGGCTCCTCCATTTTAACCAGATCTAAAACATGCACCATCAGGAACTATTGCTTTCTCCATTTTTCAAAGAGCTAATAGATACTAATCATTGACCTCAGACTTGTCATACATCACTAGAAGGATGTTCTCCATAAACAACATGCTGGAGGTCATGTCAATGTCCACTTCCACCTCCTTTGATTTCTGCCCATCTGCAGCTTGCAGGCCAAATAAATCTCATTAAACAGCATGTGCACAACTCTCTTAAACATTCCAGAGAACAAAGACGAAAGGAACAGTAATGGCCACAGTTATAGAAAGCTGCAGCAGTAGCAAAAAAAGTCTCCGGGTAGCTTGAGTTTCCTAAGCACCGAGAAGCTCATCTATCACCGAGCAGCGTGCGCTCCGTGGGGCTGCAGCTGGGGCACCAGCACAGGCCATTGCCCCCTTGATTTGTGGCTCAGTGCTGCTGGATGGGCTCTTCCACCCACCCTTCCCTCTGCGTGCCCCCTTCCCACACCCAGCTCCACGCTCCTGCCTCGCCCCTTGTGCTGCCCTGTCTTAGCGCTCTCCTGAGCAGACTCTGCTGATAAACTTCCCAAACTAAACTGGCCAGGACGAAAAGAATATTTTTATGGCCAGGCAGACGAGACAGCTCAGCAAAGCCAGCAGAGCCAGTGAAAGGAAAGCAGGGAACTGGAACACCAGGAAAAGGGAGATGGGTGGGTGTGGAAGCTGGACCACTCTCTTTGGCAGCAGCCACCTGTACTGTTTGTATGTGTAGCTATCATTCTCCTACAGTCTGGTCACATAGTTTATTTTTATGCCTGGAAAAGACAGAGATGGGACAGACACACACTTCTGAAGAGACTGAGAGACATCTCCCCCCTGCCCAGCATCCACCAGAATCCACAGCAGCCCCAAAATCCACAGCTGCCATGCTGAAGAACTTGGGCTGCTACTAAGTTCAAGAATCAAGTGAGCAGAGGAAAGAGGCAGCAAATCAAGGTGTCAGTAAGCATGCACTGACTTACTAGGGATGTTTTCAACTAAAACAGGGTAATGAAATAGAGCTCCAGTAGGTCTGGTCTGCAAATTTAAAATTGCAAAACTGACTGGTTTTTAAAATGTAAAACTATTTTGATCAGCGACTTCAATTCCTAGAATTCTGCATTATTCTACTACCAAAGTTTGTATCCCTCTAAAACTGTTCTGCTTTGTTTATCTTGATTTAATGGCAATAAAAACCTGCCACATGCAATGGGATTCCAGTGATTAACATTCACATTGAAAATGTGCATCCAATTTTTCCTCTCATTTTAACTTCATTTTACTATGTCTCTATTTCACGATATTCTTCTCAGAAATTTTTGAAGCATGTTTTTGTCAGCTTTGAAGCAGTGAAGCTCAGCCTATACTCAGCTGCTGCAGTTGTTCCTTTCTTGCCTTTAGCTCGTGTAAGATTACAGTTAGTACATCCTTAGATAGTTTTTAAAAAACTTAAAATCTCCTCCTTTCCACGAATTCCAATGCTCTTCATTTGCATTAGTTCTTTAAAGTCTAGGGAGTTCGGCTGTCCCATCACAGGGCTGAAGAGGTTTGAACTGAAAGCCATCAGTCAGCCTCAGTGCACTTTGGTGAGTTCCCCAGAGCCAATGAGGCTGTTTCCAAAGTGAAACTGCCCAGTGTAAGTGGCAGGAGCTGCTGCCGTACGGAACAGTCCCCCCTTGGAACCGCAGCTGGACAAACTTTGCTCACAAGTTTTAATTCTGTCAATACTACACATGTCTAAGGCTCTTTACTTTCAGAGGTAAAATTGATTGGAAACATTTTTTTACTACTTTTGCTTCACTTTTGATGACTTATGGAGATACCATCTAATAAAATGGAACGTAATTAATGGTTAACAGCTCTCCAAACTACACTGCCTTAGTGAAAGGTGCTGCAGCAAATTTGAACTGAATGCAAGAATTATATTCAGAAAAGATTTCATCTGGCAACAGTTGCATCTGTCTATGCTCATTGTAAAGGACTGGGAAGAGCAGTATTTGCATACCAAATTATTTAATACCCAGTACTATGTTAATTTTGAAGCAAATATGGATGCAGAACACTATGAAACAGAAAGAAAAGGGAAATATACTTGTGGATATAAAAAAGAAAAAACTAAATAAACAAACAAAATCCCTTGTTTATTTTCTATGGAAGAATAAAATTGATTTTGCTTGTAAAGCTACAACCATATGCCAGGCCTTTAGGGCACAGTGTGAGTAAAAGCTAACGTCTTCTGGTTTTCTGCTTTTGCTCTACTCCAACTTTATTCTGAAATATGCAGTCGAGACCTCCCTCCCATTGTTCTCCTTCTCTTGCATATAACTTCTTCTTCTCAGTTTTATTTGAGCAAAAAATTGTTTAAAACATATATACCACCAGTTCTGGATAGTCTTTAACTGTCCTCTGTTCCTGCCATCACAGTTTAAGGCACGAGAGGAGAGCGTTGTAAGGTGCTCTGTATGAACTATCCAATCCATTTAGTTAATTGATTTATTCCTGTCCTTATGAACAGCCATCACGATGGGATATGTTAACACAGTTGACACTGCTCAGATTTAAACAAACCAAGCCAGTACACTGCCACTGCGATGGGAACCCCCAGAGCCCCAGCAACAGAGCCTGCAGCTCTTCAAGGCTCAGCCCCCACGGAGCCAATCCCTGCTCACAGCAGCAGCAAGACAAGCGGGCTGCCCAAAATGTCAACTTTCAACCAGCTACGTGCACTGAACTTTGACAAAAGCAGCATGATAAAAACTTTGAAAAAGTGTGGCCAAACCCATCCTTTACTTTTTTTTTTCCTAACCACTTGCAGACAGAGGCAGCTGTCAGCAAGAGGCCAGGGCAAAGCTGCACTGATCTGTCAGATCACGTCAGTGCTGCCCGGAGCTCAGGCTGAGGTGGGCAGCTGCACTCGGTCCTGGGCACAGCATTTACATTTCAGTCCCTCCTAGTTCAGGGAGCACCAACAGGTTCCCAGCGCTCTAGGTCAATATTACACAAATGTGGAATTCGTGAATATATTCTTCAAAGCTAACTTTGGGAGCATTTGAGCTGACATCCTCTTATTGCCTCCGTAGCAGCGAGGACAGAAAACGGCGCCAAATAAACACTTGAGGTAGACTTTGTCACATTGTTAATGCTCTGCCATTAATCCTCATGTTTGGTTCCACAATCAACCTTCTGTTTGGTGATGGTTGTCTTTGAAGGTGGCTCTTGTCTTTGAAAACGCTAATTGTCAAGCCAACATTTACAGAGGAAGTTGTAAAATGAGAGGTTATTATCTACTGCCCTTGCTCTGATGATAGAAAGAGGCCACAAAGAATAGTTTTCTATTAAAAGCTTCATACATCTCTGTGGACGGTGGCAAGTACAAACAGATTAAAGAGCTGGCCTGAAAACGAACATGCCAGGGACAAGCACAAGAGAGGCTCTGCAGCCTGCACTTCAGCTAGCTGGGAAGATAGCCACTCCTGATTTTAAATGATGGAGAATCAGCATTTGAAAACACCACTTTAAATTGTCT
The DNA here is from genome assembly GCA_013401335.1 of Brachypteracias leptosomus. Classification (NCBI taxonomy): domain Eukaryota; kingdom Metazoa; phylum Chordata; class Aves; order Coraciiformes; family Brachypteraciidae; genus Brachypteracias; species Brachypteracias leptosomus. The sequence continues at coordinate 388,682 of VYZX01007293.1, read as the reverse complement.
AGTGGTTAATTAATCTTAATGTTAAGCTTGTATATTATTTTTGATTCAAGTTTCTTTAACTCTCAAACTTCTCTATGCACTGTCACTTGGCTAAAGGATGTTTTTATCATTTGTTTCCCTCTCCCTCCTGTGATTAAATTGTCCATTTTCAGCACTCTCTTAAGGGATTTAAATACACTGAATTCCTTAAGTCTCACTATGGATTTGCGTTCAAGACCTTGAACTAATTTTTATGGCTTTTTCTAAGTTTTGTTCTTTTATCAATAGAAAAACAGAACAAAAGTTTTATTAATACTTCCTATATAGGTATTATACATCAAAAACCGGTTTCATTTTCATGCTGTTCTGGATGTTTACTCAATTCTTTCCCAAGACCCTTTAAATAGCCCAGCAAGTACCTGTTTTCATGATGTGATTTCTTCAATTAGGAAGGTGTAATTGTGACGCTGAATCTTGCAGAGCTGCTGTGCACAGAGAACAAGCAGCAGTTGTCACAGCAGCTCTAGCCAGACAGCTCTGACTCGTACACAGCCCCACTTTGCAGCTCCTGCAAATAATTTTCTTTTTGCTTGTTGTCATTAAGACACACAATGTATTTGTTACATAACGTGGCTGGCTGTGATCAGCTGCAGCTAATGCAGAAGCTCTAAACTGAGCACATGAAAGGGAACCGAGCAATGCCAATACGGAATTCAGGTAAGCAGACCTCAAAGTTTGTGTGACAAAACCAATCCTTATTTCAGCAAGCAGAAACTCAGTGCAAACAGGATCTGGTTAACGGGACCAGAAGATGGTTAAAAGGGCTGCTGCACATGCCTCAGTACAGGATATTGTGATTGTAGGTGCAGTTATGACTATCAAAACACACACCTAACAAGAAGTACAACAGTATATATGAACAGAGACCAAAGAAAGATCATGTCAACATTCAGAAGGGCAAAGCACAAAGAAAAAGCACAAGTGACAGAGATATAATGTCAGAAGGAAAACCAGGAAGATTTGACTGGGAATTGAGCAGAGGAGGAGGTAGTCAAGTTTCTCTGAACTTGCCCTCCAGTGAAGGCAGCTGGTGCTGAAGGGTGCACGCAGCCACTTCTTTGTGAGAAACTGGGGAGCTCTGCTGTCAGGACTGACAGTGTGAGCCCTAACTTTGTCTTTTCATGTCAAAGGTGGAACGCCAACCACAGTTACACTGATTTACTGGCTACGCAGAAGACAGAGGTAGGCCTAGTGTCACTAGCTTGTATTTACACAAGGGAAAAGCCACACGTTGTCAGTACTTTCTCTCCCCTCTCTGGAATGTTTTCAGTGCTTTAGTTGAGCTGGGATTGCAGTGAGGTTGGGTGTGCAACGTCCACCCCTGGTTTTCCATCACCCCTGCAGCATGGCTCCCATTTGTTTAGCTGTGTTTTGATCTCCTAATTCACACCCCAGTGTGCAATGTCCCCGCCACTGAAAAATTCCTGCCCTCTTTTCTCCGGCTCCTAGGAGGTGCCAAAGCAAACAGTTCGCGATCACACCACAAACTTCTGTTAATGTTCCAGGAAAAGAGATCCAGCAGTTCCTGCAGGCTATTAGGAAGGTGATGGTGCAAACATGAGGATGCTAAAAGGATTAGCAGGATGTGTATGTACCACCTTTCTGGAGGCAAAGAGCTAACACAAGTCACAAAAAGGACTACAGAGTGAAAACCAGTGAATTCAGGGATTCAAATGGAATTTGACACTCATACCAATCACATATTGGCAGTATTATTATAACTATATGTATTTGATTCGTAACAGTAGTTTTAATTTACAGTAAGGGCACACATTAAGGATTAAGGATCTGTCCGTGAACAGAAAACACAGCAAAGCTCCCACTGAGTTCAGCGTCCTGAGGCTGAGCCCCATAACAAGGTTTTTTAAACAACACTCATGAAAATGCATGAAACCTCCTAAATGTCTGTGTTATACATGCTATACTCTCTATACACTGCAGGTCCTCATTAGGGGTGTATGATACTAAATATATTCAGAAATCACATTCTGAAAGTGAAGAAATGCTTAAGCGCAGGATTTCTCATCAGATTCCTTAATTTCACCTCTTTGAATTTTACACTGTATTTTATCAGTTTATAAATTTACACTAGAGTATGCCAAAAAGGGGGGAGGGAGGGGATAAAAAAAGAAACCTCAGACCTTAAAGGCATTTTACCACAGAGACACTGAAAAATAAAGACATTAGCAAAAAAGTATAATTAAATTAAAATGCCAGCTTGCCAAAGAAGCTCAGTAAATGGGAAATATATCAAATGGTGATAATACAAATGGGCTATTTCTCAAGGTGTGAGAAAGCCAATGGAATAAACTCTGATAATTTGCTGACTTTTTATGTACAAGGTAGAGTAATGACTTAAAAGTAAGTTGCACAATAACAAACACAACAATATATTATGTACCACAGACACTCTTCATATTAGGCATTATGCTACAAGCAAATATTAAACATTTTAAAAAAAATAAAATGTGGATTTGTGGCTGAGGTAGTATGTCCTGCTGCTTGCAAATAATGCTGGGCTTTCTTGTAATTATGTCATTTTATATTTTGAGGCCTGCGCTTTCCCAGAAGCCCTTTCAGCTCGTTTATTTTGGACCTGTTGTAATTCTCTTTATACATTAATGACAGCAAGGGCTTGTTCTGCCTAAGCCCAGCCCTTTCGGAGGACTGCCGCCTTTTCCGAATATGCAGAATTACTTTTGGCAGGTAAATTCGTCTTGCTAATTCCTCTTTTAGTGCCCAAGTAACCCCTGGCCAGCCGCCCGCAGGTGTTTATGTGCGGGCCGCGGCCGGGGCCGGGGCATCTCCGCGGCTCTGCTGCCCCCTGCTGCCAGCGCCGCCTGGGCCGGGGCCGCCTGGGCTGGGCCCGCCTGGTTCCGGCCCGGGAAGCGCCGAGATTTTACCTGGTCCCAGCCTCTTTGGAGCTGGCTTGTCACTCGGGAGGGATTGCTGAGGTTTCAAATTAAATTCAGCTTTCCTCAGCATTACCGCTGAGCGCCAAAACATAGTGTTGTATGTAAGGGCAATAAGACGTTATTCTATTCATAGGGGAAAAAAAAGAAACAAAGTCAGTCCTCCCTTTCCCTTTGCTGTGACTGAAGTACAACTATTACAGGGTCATCCTACACTGGGCAAGCTTGAGAAAATAAATCCGCCAAGAAACAGAATTTGTTCTTTCACGTGTACGACTAGAGAATATAATTTCATTGAAAAAAGTTGAAATAAATCTTTTTGTGGCCAGTTGTCCTGTCTCCCGAGGCTACAAACTGCTGCCCAGGGACGCCTGTGGCCAGGCGGGTGCCAGGGGGACCCCCAATCCTGCTGTGGGGCCAGGGATGCCCGCACCCTCCAGCTGCTGAGTCCCTTTCCTGAAACCCACCGGCCACCAAAGCAGGGAGGATGGTAGAAATCAATCAGTGCAAATTATTTTTGAAAGGAAGTGTTGATACTTAAAAAAGATTATTTTTTTTTTTCATAAACCTGCTGTGTATTCTAATGAATTCCATTTTTACTCCATAGCACGCAATTAAACAAGTAGAGTTAAATCTTCTCACAGGTAAACTTACATCCAAAATGTTAGAAGAATCTAACTTGACCTTTAAAGGGCTAGAATTTAAGCAGTCAAATGCTTGCTTTCCACAAGCAAGTATGCACTTTATACGTATTATCTACCTGATTTTTATCCTGATAGACCATAACAGCTCCTAAAGAGCCATTATAGATTATTGTGTAAATCCTTCTTTGTTCGTGGACTATTGACCCAACAGTGCATTATGTCCCTAAAGAAGTCTTGATAGTCCATCATGTTAATCCAGCTGCAAGGTTAGCGCATGATGTACGGAAAATCTTTACATAATTTTCAATGAAATTAAATAAGAATTTGCCTGCACAGATAATTATGCTCCACAGTGAAATAATTCAATATCAGAGATCATGCAGGATATACTCACATAGAGAATATTAGATGGTGTTATGGATTACACATCTTTGTGTTTCTCATTAAAATTAAACGCAGGCTGTGTAATGAGGATAGTTGGAAGGGGATAAAACTATTAGCTGAACTTCAGAGCTAAAATAACTACAGAGATTGTATTTATAAACAGATCATGTTAATAAAGAAGATGCTCATTTCAGATACTAGGAAGCGATTTGAACAGAATTTGGGATATAGAAAACAACTGAAAAAACAGAAATGGTCCTTGTCCTCACCACTCAGTCACTCCCAGGCTCTGCCAGCACAACCCCGTGCTCTGGACAGAAATTCTACCTTGTGACATAACCCAAAGTGTGAGCTCCAGGAGGCGCAGGGAGCAGACAGAGACCTGACACCTCTCATCTATCACCCCGGGCAGACGCCGTGTGACGGGCGAGGGGACCCCACCGGGCCCAGCAGCTGGGGCTCGGGCTGTCCCCAGCACCAACCCACCCCCTGCTTTGCATATCAGCCCTGCTAAGACAGTGGTTTGAGCTTTATGGTATAGTTACTACAAAAATTAATCTCTTCAGTGATTCGTGCTTCTCTTATTTATACATATGCTTATCTAGCTCACTGAAACGAACATTTGTAGCTTTAATTCAACTTCAGAATTATCCAGAAATGAAATAAAACCACTATCACAAGGGAGCTGAAATCATGCTGCTATATTGCCATTTCAATTCATTGCTCCATTACCCATTTCCCAGTCAAAATATGTTCTACTCAATAATTTTCAAATCTCTGGAAGGAATTTAGTTTTTGCACAACACAGACATCACAGAAATCCTGATTTGCTGAATTCAAATAGCACTTTGCCACAGACAGTTACATTTGAGGTATAACAAAATCTCTAGATTAAAACCTCCGTCAGTTTGTGGGAGAGTTTCTCTCCAAACTAGTGTTTCTACAAGAGCAATACCATTGCCAAATCACTGCACAGAAGATAGCTTCCCTGCACTTTGTAGCTAGATGTCTAATGGTTTTTTACAGTAACACTGGACAATAGTTTTATAGAAAGTATCCTCTGGGGTATTTAGCTAGTGCTCCAAATGAAGACAAGAGTGTGAGACAAGTTGTTTTCACCCAATGAGAACATCCTTATTATTGGGGTAAAGGCAAAGGACAGAGCTCCTGGAGTCAGAAGACAACCAGGAAAAGGGGCTGTGACCCCCTCCTTCCTCTCTTCATTCATGACATTACCGTGACAGGACTGTTACCTCAGAGGATGGCAGGCCCCATATATCTCCCCATACTTCCTAGAGGCCCCTTGTAGACCAGCCCCTCCAGGCAGTGCAATCCAAGAGCCGTTAGCAAAGAGCAACCCAAGCATCTGGGGCACAACGGGACCCTAAGCACTGGGGCACAAGGGTTCCCTTAGAAATTCAGTCCTCTCCTTACAAGCCAAGAGCCACCTCTACACCTCTTCACCATGGGGACAGCTTTATCTTGTGGACAACACGCTACAATAACTGCAGATTAATCTTCAGGAGCTGTGTTTCATGTCCCTTGGACCATTTACTTCACCACTGTTTCGAGCAGTACCTTGCAACACACGAACCCTGTGGGTCAGGAGGAACCATTCCCTTCAGCCTTACACGGGCAGCATAAGACCTGACGTAAGACACAGGTATATTCCCTTTTACTGCCTACAGAAGCAGACCATTAATATTTTACAGATTTCTCATCCTCTCCGTTTGTGTAATTTATCAATGTCCAACAGGTCCTTTGCCAGCTATACATTAAAACTATTTTCAAAATATTTCACTGTCAGCCCATGGCACCTTCATTATTTATTAAGATAAGGGACATGATGAACAGAAACAGTAGGTAGCTTGTTTGCTCAAATGTACTTTATGAATCCTTTGAATGCACAGATCTGCTAGGAATATATAGCCTGGAGGTATCGAAGAGTCATAGGTATGATTCATGCAAATAATAAAAATATTGTATATTTGATGTAGCACCGGCATCATCTGCCTGGAAAGTTCTGCTCCTGAACAGGACCTTCCAATCCTGTGACTTTATTTCAGGTGTACACTAATATAAATCAGAGATATAATTGTATTTAATAAAGTCTATGTTATGGCTTTTTACAGCATGATGAGTGAACATCGTGAACGGGTGAAAGGATTCCATAGTTCATCCTCTGTTCATTATTGCTTTTTTAATGAGGTGTGGTAAAGTTTCCCCTTACGCCCCACAGAAGGATTCCTTTAATTTGCCATTTCCTCCTACACAGTTTATTTCAAAAGTACCTTTAAAAAAACCCAAACCAAACCCAAAAAACACACCACCATAAAAACCACTGCAAGAATCATTGTTTGTTGCCTGATTACATAATCTCCTGGTAATTCAGAGAATTGCAGCACTTTTTACTGCTTACTACAGAGACTCACAAAGTCCACAGCCAAAGAAATGGACACAAGAACAAGGCAAATTCCTGGCAGAATTGTGAAGTGTGGCAAGGAAGCTGCAGAAATTATTTAGGTCACTGTCTTGCCCATCTCATTCCCCAGGTACCACTGAAACCCCAACCAGCACTTAGCTCGGAGACAGGAACAGGGAAAAGCAGCTTTTAGTCCATTAATCTGGACCTGAACACCCAAGTTAGCAGGAACACTTCCTACAGCTCTCTTTGAACGTACCAGGACACAACACCTGCAAGTACAGAAAGATGTGACACACGTTTCTGCCTCCTCAGCCCCACCCAGCCCCACACGTGTCTCACTCAGCCCTGGAGTAGCAAACGAACGGCACAGACCTTGCACTGGGAAACGTCTTTGATCTCATACCAGACAGCAACATCCTAAACAAAAACCCCAGAGAAAATCAACCACCACAAACCATGCACCCCTAGATTCATGGCTTCTACACGCTGGGTTAACAGTGGAGGTGCAGACAACCAAGTGTCTTACTGTGTCTTCTGCCTGCTGCAGGCAAAGTGCTGTGCAGAACCTACAGCCCCAGGGACTCGGGAACTGCTCAGCAGCCCCGTGTCCCACCAGGCTCTATGCCCAGGCCCAAGCAGATGGGGTTTGTCCCAGTCCCCAAGCACAGAAGCCTTTCCACAGAATCTGTAGAGAGATGAGTATGTTTAACTTGGAAGATGCCCAGAGTGAGTCAGGATGGAATCCACTCCACAGCTCCCCAGATAATACAGCCAAGCACTTGGTAACAACCCTTCTGGAAAACCAGCCCTGTCATTTCCTATTCAGAACTTTTTTCTACAGTTTTAATGTATTATTCTCTCATTAAAGTTGCCCCAGTTATGGTGAAAATTATTTCCTCTTTATGGATGACTTGTGAACTGTCAGCAGGTGAACATTTTTTACATATTTACTTCTTAAACTGCATAATCTCATAGTATAATTTGTTTCCTAGTTAAACTAACTGATATTATAAATTGTTCTATTTCCCCTCTAGATAAATATTGTTTTGAGGGGAAGCAACTTACCTAGAAATCAGTATCTGGTAGAAGGAGGAAAGTTGCATTTGCAATCAACACATAAGCAAAACGATATCTTTTTAAAAAAAAAAAATCAAATACATGCTAAAATGGGCATTAGCACAGTAGTGGATTAAGTCATATTAGAATTTATTAATGATTCCTGTCATTATTCACCAGCTCTAAGCATCTGTATGCATAGCAAATCACCTCTTTGATAAGGTAAGGAAAGACTATCACATATACTTATTTTAATCAAGCCGGCTGGTGTTTAATTTTGTATACATTTCAGTTAAAGAAATTTAATTTTCTTTCACAAAGATAATTTTAATAGTAAAATGTAATCATATATCCATTATATATGACATTCAATTTTATGTGTAATAGAGCTTGTCAAATCGAGAATTGCAGTTTAAGACATAATTCTTCACAGGGCCTGTCACATACACAAATCTTCCATTTCATTTTTATTAAGTTATCCAATAATTTCTTAACAGGCAGTTAAGCTCTAGAAAAGATCTCACAAAGTTACAGAGAAGAGAAAAGTCGAGTCTGCTTTGGTTGGAGTCTGCATTCAGAAGAGCTCACTTCACCAGGGGAAAAAACAATTCTATAACCTGGAACATGATGATTTTTTTAGCCAGGAATATTACATTGTAGAAATATTTCTCCTCAAAGGTGTATAAGCATTGTTTGCACTTAAATCACATTCAGCCTCATAACGTCAATAATCGTCATGTATTTTTTCATTAACCTCAACAATTATTATGAACACAATGTAATAAGAAAATATAGTTTGCAGATTTCAAAATTATCCACTGTGGAGGTCTTAGCAATAGAAGGCAGGATGGGATAAAACAAAACATAGCACATATAAAAGATTTTGTAAGGAACTGCTAAGGGAAGAGTTCATGTAGAGAAAGTTGACCAGCTACCTCCAACTATGATTTTTTTATATTAGAAAAGAACGTGGATATTAGTTACAATTTCAGCTCAGTTTTCCTGCAGTGCTCAGCTGGATTTACTTAAGAGCAGGACTCAGTATTTAGATTTGGAGATCAATAGGCTGTCAAATATTTTCAGAAACTGCTCTGCTAAGTAAGGATGCGGTAGGGACTGTGCACAGAAGAATTCAGTGTGTTACCACCACATGCTCCTTTATCAGCTCTTTGGTTTTGCTTTTGTTTGCTTCCCTTCTTTTTATTCCTATATGCTTGTCTCTATGACATCCAGATTTGCATGTTTACAAGTTGTCACTCATTTGGAGGGGTGAATGAAGAGCACGCTCTGAGCCAGGTTCCTGGCTGGCACACGAGTGCCACTGCAGGCAGCAGAATTAGAAGTCCGTTTACACTGTGCTGTGACACTCCAAATCAAAGTTCATGTAACACAGGACTCCATGCCACAGACTATACATTTCCATGAGTGGCACTCGAATTGAAATCTCAGAAAACAAACCCCAAACCAACTCAAATTGCTTTCATTAACTTCTCTCTCGGCCTTTTAGGCTGGCTGCAGCATCTGCAGTGCTGGAGCACGGAGGCAGGGAGAGGAGGAGGAAGCGGTGGCTTTTTCCCTGGTGATGAATGGAAGGCTGACTCCAGCAGTGATGTACACTATCTCAGTTGCTGCAGGGGTTAGATCACATTAAAAGAGGAATGTGCAATCGAACTGACAGAAGGCGAATGATTAGCACTGGACATCAGTCATTTGTTTCGAGGCTGCAGCGTGGTGGGAAACTCTGGGCACTGGTGTTCCTCTGCGGGATTCGCACCTCCCCATAGATCTGTTCTTAGATAATACAAGTGTTTATGGTGGTATCAAGCCATAGGAGGGGTTTTTTCAGCAGCAAGAATTACGTTTAGAAACAGAGTCAGAAAATCTGCACATATCCCAAAGCCTCTCTCAGTTTTTGGCCCAGTGCCTGACTACAAGTGCAGGATTATTCCCAAATCATCTGGTGGATTGTCCACTCTAGCTAAGGGTATCCCACAAGAGATCACCTCAGACACTAGCCCACAACTGATGTATAACACTGTCAGAAGCTTCTTGCTGATAATCAACCAAAACTTTACCTTTTATAATACCTTCCTGTAACTTCCAGCTATATCCTGAGCAATTCCTCTCCTGCCTTGGTGTTAACACTTCTCATATACTTGTAGATGGTTATCATACCCTCACTTTATCACTGCTTAGGCAAGCTCTACACTTTCAGCTTTTTTATCTCTTATCTTCAGTCAATTCCCCTAGCCTTCAGATTTTATGTCACTATTTAAATACTAAAGGGAAAATCTGATGCTTAATTCATTCCTAAGCATGCTCTTATTTTGCCTTTATGAAGTCTAAGTAAAACGTTCAAACTGTATTTGTGAGTGACTTTTTTTCTCTCTATTAATTTTTCATAAGCAGATATATATATTTTATTATACAGCTTGGTTTATAGTTTGAATCTTTTTTCAGTTTACATTAAAACATGGATGAAGCTTAGAAGCATGAGTTGTGTTCAACTAAAAATATTGAAGATTTGATATTATGTATATTATTCATATACTTGGTCCCTTAGACACAGAGCACAGAATTACTTGGTCTTCATTTTCACAAGAACAGGGTATAAGAGACTTGAAAGAAATCACTAGATTAAAGATGCTTAAATCTCTTGACTCCTACTCTAATCTGAGAATTCTGAAAAGTTCCTGGCGATATTTCAGCAATTTCTGTGAATTCTTGATTACACAGCATCACTTTGGAAACTTCAACAACTGCTCATAAACAGAAGTAATAATAAAAGGGAGTAATGGGGATGATGTTATTTAAGATTTAATGTTATCTGGCAATGCTGACAGTAAACCAGTAGATTCTAAAGCATAATATGGGTATGTTTTGACATGGTCGTAGGTTAGTTTAGGTCTTGACTCAGACTTGCATCAAATGCATATTGCTTCATAATTGGGAGCAGCCTGTGCTGCAAAAGCCAAATGGCTGCACACTAAGCAGCGTTTTGTTTAGATGCTTCGATGACAACATCAGAGCCATTAATATTACAGTAGCTGCCATGGAGAAAGGTCCTGAACTGTGAATCCTCACCAGGGCTCCAGCCAGCCGCTGGGATGCACGGAGTGCCTGTGATGCTCTGGAGGTCTCCAAAGTAATTTTTCACCTGTCCACACAGCACAGTTCTTGAATTTATCAGTCTGGCCCCCTCTCAAGCAAAAATGTGGTTAAGGGTCCTGCTTGGCCCCAGACCAGAGGCTTCTCAGGACCTATTTTAATGGGACGCTCTCACACAAAAAGCAGAAGTGGTAACAAAGCAGCATGTGCTTTTGGTGAGCATTAGCTTTAACAAGGGAGGCCAGAGAATTACAGTCATCTTGGAAGCAGCTCTCTTATATTAGTGCACTACACTGGAGAAAGAAGCAGCAAAATCTTCATTTTTTAATAAAGCTCAAATCTATCCCTAAACTTTTCATGCATGTTCATTTAAAATAAGCTCTGTATGACTTGGAAGACAAGAGAGTACACTGAACTAAACCTGAGAAATTCAGATTGAGTTTTTGATACCTTAAGAGTGGAAGAATCTATTTATGATCACACATTTCAATGGCCCTAGGTAAGTATTTAATGGCCAAACGTCTGGACAACCTGATCATATTCTGTTAAAATCACTTGCATTAAGGTTATATTTCATATCTGAATATTATGGTTCTTTAAAATTACTTCAGTATCCTCACAGATGCTTGTGTACAAGTAGACTCTCTAGTTATTTTTTTAAATGCATTTTATGTAAAAAACCCCATTTTTCTTTACCATTCCTCCTTTTTCAGTCATTCTCCTGAAGAAAAACTCAAATGCTCTGCCAAACTCAAGTAAATTAAATCTCCATTAGTCCCTGAAAAGATACGGATGCTTTCAAAGTGGGTTGGAGAGACACACCAAGGCAGCCAACATCACTAATGAAAATTGCTCACAGTTTAAGAGAAAAGCCATACATCCAAGTAAATATTAGTTACCTTTGAAAGCATTAAATGATGTGAATAAAAATAATTGGATAGAATTTGAAAGTGTAACTGGCTTTTTTTCCAGAATATCCTCGAGCTGCATTGCTGCTGCTCATACACTGGTATAAAGCAAGTCCCATTGGTATGGAACAGCCCAGCCACAGACCTTCATATGAGCCTTGTTACAAAGAAAATGGTGATAAACATACTGCTGAGGAAATCTAGACAACCAACAAAACGCAATGGACTAAACTTTAGAACTGATCAGGTAAATGCAACTTTTGTAGCACAGAATCTCACATACACGAGCTGGTCTCAAAAGCTTGACTATTGCAATCTACCTTTAATAGGTATTTGGAGATTTAAAGTAAAATAGCTTGCACTAGAGCAGAGTCAGTTTGGAGAGATCATTATAAAATCCCATTATCACTGCTACAAGTTGGACTATTTGTCATCACAGAAGAGATGACAAGCTCAGAAATACTACATTTGTTATTATCAGATGATAAATGATATTCCATTAAAGCTGCAATACATCATCTGCAAAGCTGCAAAGAAGATATCAAACCTATCAGTACTTGACTTATAATTTAATTTTCAAAAGCTGTCAACTAAAATTCCAAAGGCTAAGCATTTTCATTTTTAAAGTTCATCTTATTTATTTTCCTCATCTGTTAGTCTAATTTTTTTGATATGGCAAAAATAACTGATTATGTGCAAGGTATAATTCTTTTTCTCTTGATTAAGTAATACATCAGATGTCACTTATGTATTAAAAATATATGACAAATAATAAAGCAAAAGAGTAGTGATGAACACACCTTATTTGGATTTCTTCTTTTCTTTTAAATGCAACAGTAAAGGATGGGTCAGTCTAAAAATATTTTGATTACGTTTTATTCCAACTAATATAAAGTCTGAGATTTTAAAATATACACTTTGAATTTCATTTTGTAGGAATAGAAAATTAAATCTAAAGCTATTCGAGCTAGTACTTGGCAAATAGCTGCTTTGCATCTAAGCAATTTTGACATTCTAAATTCCAGAAGAGTATTAAAAAGCGGTTGGGGGGCTGGGGACTGCCCAGCTGAGGAGCAGCTCTGCTGGAGAGGCCCCCCCAGGACAGCAGGCTGGGCACAAGCCAGCCAGGGCGGCCAACAGCATCCCAGCCTGTGGGATGGAGGGGGCCGAGCACAGCCAGGCTGGACCAGGCTGCACCAGAGCCCCTGCTGCCTCCTTCCTTGCAGGGCTTTCCAGCCCCAGCTGCACAGAGCCCTGAGGAACCAGGTCCGACTCTGCTCTGCACCAGACGTTGCACTAGAGATGTCCTGAGGTCCCTTCCACCCTGAGTTATGCCATGACCCTATTCCTATAGCACAGAAATGCAGAAAGCAAAAAGCAAGCCCAGTGTGATCCTTAGAATTATCATTGCTCAAAAAATCCCCAAACCCAACCAAACACCATCTCTTTAAATAAAACCTCTTCAAATCCAAACTCCATACTCGCATCCTTGAACAACAATATTGCAGAGGACAGTCTGTATACAAGCTATGTCTTATTTAAAAAAATGCATGGTCTGAAATTATAGGACCAATGCAAGTATTGAAGGTGATACCCTGTAATTTGATTATTCACTTTATTTCAGTGTTACCTAGTTCTTCATGTTTCTTAGAATATTTCCAAACTCAAGGTGCATCAAAAAAGATGTGAATATTTTTTCTGCCCATTAGGCAGGGTGTATAGTGAAGAGGTTTAAGCTACTGCCATGCTAATTTTTGCAGTATGTTACTGCAAAGTGTGATTAAACTAGCTTCAGACACCGTTGCATCCTACAATCCATCTGTAAATTAATTGACTAAAAACACTCCCTGAGTTGATATATCGCCCTAAATTTTGTGCTTCTTCATTTATTAACTTAACATCAACTTGTAACAGCCTCAAAGACCTGCAGGTATAGCATTTCCTGGCAATAAATGAAGGGCACCAACTGAATGCTGGGAAGCAATTCAAAGTAAGTTGTTTGCTAAAAGACATAAATTTGCTATTTACTCTTTGATGTTTGTGCTTGCCATTTGAGACTGCCCTACCAGGAGAAAAACAGATCCACAGCCCTATCAGCAGTTGCTGTTGGGCTCCTCAGAGCATTCTGCAGAGCTGAGCAATAAGCAGTGCACAGCCCTAGCTGGCCACAGGGCAGCTGCCTGGCAATTAGAGCAGCACATAGACTGCAAGGCTAACGAGCTCATTGTAAATGAGATCCTCTGTGCTACGTATCATAGAGATGTCTGATTAAGGATGCTAAATACAGAAATGACAGGTTTTCTGGAAATACTCTTGCACGTTCACAGTTCTGAAGCCAAAATGAACCTGGCAGCTCTTTCACCCTCCCTAGTGCAGCCAGCTTCTGCAGCAGCACCGTGGGCACAGGGCCACAGCTGAGGCCATATATTCAACCTCAACATCCTTTTTGTTTTGATTAAAAAGATCCACCTTTGGCTAAAATGAACAAGCCCTGATCTCCAGCAGAGCTGTATTGACCCTGTCTGGATCTGGCCTGGCACCAGTTACTCTGCTCTGCAGACTCCAACTTGGTGTGAGTTCCAGGCAGGGAGTTTGGTTCCCCTGCCAGACCCAGTTTAACTTCCTTTTCAATACTGCCACCTACAAGGGAAAACAATATCTACCGAGTTGCTTTGAAAATGTTGCCTTCAGCATTGTGTGCCTCTGATCACATTCATCTCTGTCCTTTTTTTCAAATTTGATTTTAAATATTTACAACATCATACATCTTCCCCTCCCGAAATTACTAACGAACTGTTACTGTCTGTGAAACCTGCTGGATGAGTGATGGCCAACTTAAAAGGGAGCATCAATGTTTTATTTGTGAAATATAAGCTGAAAATAGTCTGCAGATTCCTTTTTTATTGATCTTCTACTTTATGGAAAGGTACCTCATGTACTTAACAAAAAACCACTCCATTGTGTATTATAAAATATTAAAAACTTTAAAGCAAGGAAGTAGATCAACATGTAATAGTCGCTAACTTGAGGTAAACTACAGAGAAACTGAGTATTCAACAGACAAAAATAAAGCTGGAAATAATTAATATACAGTGGAAGAGAATTTAGCATTAACAATGGGGGAGGCAGATTAATGAAGAAACCAGTTGCAGGACAACCTAATACAATGAGTTTCACAAATACTTGTGAGCAGTGCTGCCACAGTTGCATGTGAATTCTGGAAAAGACTAAGAAAAACCAGCATAGCTTTCAACTTCATCACAGAAAAAACCTGCAAATTCCAATTGGTCACTACCTACTTTTTACATCCTTGATACTGTCATTTCTCATAGTTCCTCTTTTTTTTTTGCTGCAAATCTTGCAATGACTGCTGCCTGTCAGAGGTCTTAATAATGTTGCCCCCAGTTGTAGCTGGAAGACCAATGGTAGTGATTTAAAGCAGAGCCACAGCCCGAGCTCATACCAGGTCAGTCTCTGCAGGAGGACTCTAATAGTTGCCAGAACACGAGCAGCACAAAATAGAGCTGGGATAAGTGACAGAGGGATGCAAGGAATAGAACAGGATTGAATTAAAATGAATTAACTACTGCTTGGAGTACTGCTAGGGTGAGAAGGAAAGGCGAGGTGTATAAATAGTAAGGTGAGAAGTATCTGAATATGAACTAGGCCTTCCACCTTAAAGAGAGGAGCAGAGATAGGATCAAGGGAGAGAGCTCAAACTAGACTGTGTGTAGCAGAGGAATCCATTTAGCTGGTTCATTGGCTCAGACTCAAAAATACATATAAAAAAATTAAATACAGTTGGACAATATTAATATAAGTCTTTCAGTCATTATCAATATTATGAGAGAATGCAGGTCTGCTTTTACTGTTGAATATATCCACATGTAACACAAATGCTTTGCAATGTGCAGACATGTATTCTGCATTTGTGCACATAAAGTGCACAATACATATAAATACAAAGCTGTCACATGCATCTCAGTGCCCCATGACCCCCTGCTCCCCTGCCATAGAGCCAGATGCAGTAGATCTGATGAGCAACATCTGCAAAAAAAGGCACTTTTTATTTTTTTTTTGGTCTGTGAATTACAAGTGCTCAATATTTGAGCTGCTGAGATTAAGCATACTGGTTTCCCAGTTGGATGAACATAAATCCTAGAGTTATATTTCCAGCATAAATAATATTGTAAGTTTTAATTCTACCTTTCCATAGACATGTTTTAGTAGTTGCTTAAGGCTCACTGTTTACGCAAATGTTTCTGCCAATAAATTAATTTGATAGAATATTTATAAGAAGCAGATGTTCAGCAAACTAGTTATTTTTAAATATCGAACAAATTGGTTTTGCCAGAGCTCAACAGTTCTTCCATATGAACCCTAAATCGATCAGCAGTATCTTGCCTAGGTAGTGAATGAAGGACTAGGTCCATGGCTTTTGTTTTCTTTAGCAGACAGAAAGGAAAAAAAAAAAAAAGGCAAACCCAAACCACCCCAAAATGGCAAATTCTCTTCTTTACACAACTATTCCTTTCCTATTAGCCTGGGGTGTTGAGGAGACAAGACTGCAGCTCAAGAACCTCTGCTGAAGTGTCTGACCAAAGGGGTGAAGAGGCCTGAAGAAAGCTGCCAGACAGTGAAGAGCTATCTGAAATGATCTGTATTTTCTTCAATTTCTAATCCAGAAAAGAGAAACCAACAAAGAATATATTAATCTTTAAGAACACTAACAGACTCCTGCCAACCCAAAGGAACTCAGCCCGTGCTGCAGCCAGAGCTGTGGGGTGTGTGCAGCTGAGCACAGCGGCACTTGGACCCC
Organism: Brachypteracias leptosomus; assembly: GCA_013401335.1. Lineage (NCBI taxonomy): Eukaryota > Metazoa > Chordata > Aves > Coraciiformes > Brachypteraciidae > Brachypteracias > Brachypteracias leptosomus. Next base: position 372,387 of record VYZX01007293.1, on the reverse strand, counting down.
TCTCCTCTCCTCTTCTAGTAGGGGACACACACACAGAGCTCTGGGACCATTTCCCACTGTGGATTATACTACTAGGAGAATACTAGATAATAATAGCAAGTTTTAAAAATTTCAGGGCAATGATAATAAAGAATTGATGCTTTTACACTGGTTATCCATCCCATGCCAATTCCAATGTAGAGACTTTTTCAGTCCCTTTATTATTTTTAGTGTCTTACAAAAACTTAACATCAATTTTCCATAGCAACACTAGATCAGAAGCAGAGATCCACAGACCTTCCTACCCTTTTCAGTTCCTATCAATAGTGTGTGGCAAATTTCTGTATTAATAAAAAGCATGTTAATAATGAATACTGTCTATTTGTGGCTAATTTTTTAACTGCACCAGCAGCCTTTGTTTGTACTGACATACCATCAAGTCCCCCTTGTGTTAACGTGCTTTTAAATTCCTTCAACTTCTCCTTAGAGGGAGAAAAAAAATAAATAAAATCTGCTCTGTCATCCACCCTAGACAAAAGAATCTGGAGAATTTGGGCATTTACTTGTGTGTGTTCAAAAATGTTTCTTTTCAGCCATTGAAAGTAGACTGGAAGCTGCTTTTCAAACAGAGAATGAAGTCGTCAGTATCTCAGCCCCCTCTCTCTGCTATTCCTATGCAGATTACTGACTCATCCTTTAACATCAGCTCTGTTTGCCTGCAGAGCTCTCATTACCTTTGACAACATTTTTGGTCCCAGAACATCTAATTTTCAACTCTAGAGTACACAGATGGGAAAAGAGAGACAGTACTTGTTGCCTTTGAATTATACAGAAACCAAATCCTATTGTTATTACCTTTTCTTGTCACATTGATAAGAAACAAAGAAAGTGATGCTTTTTGTAATGCATCTCTATAACACTGAGAGATTGCCATCCATTACTTCAAATGGCATTTTATGTTCCTAGCATAAAAATGGATGAAAAATATTTGCCTTGAGTGTTTAAAACTATGTATCATCATGTTTTCAGCTCAGATCCCAGAACATTTTGTTACAATCAAAGGAGAAGATACTGGTAGATTAAAAACAACAGCAAATAAACAACGATCCCTTCTCCTCCCTCCATACAATCTGCATATGAAGTGATACAAGCATCCTGCAGCACTAGGGGGGGTTCAGATGCTTCAGGATATTGATACCTCAGTGGATTAAATCCAGAATCCTTTTGAGCTGTAAGAAAGGATCTCCCCAGCAGTTGTTTTGCTGCATGAGCCTCTCTGCTGACTTGGATATCAGGTGTGTGCAAACCCCTGGAGGTTTGGAAACAGGTGGAAATCCTCCCAGGGGATCTTGGCACCCATACAAAATCAGTGGATGGATTTAGATTATGCAGATAGGGCATTTGGAAAGGAATTCAGAGGATTAATTTCCTTGAGGGCTTTTTATAGAGGTATTGTAACTTCTACTGAAGTAGTAGGATGAGATATAGATTAGAAAAACAAAAGATTTATACTCTCGCTCCAGATATAGAGTGGCTGATATAGTTAGAGGAAGAATTCCTGATTTTATAAACACTACATACATGCTGGCACTTAGAAAAACACCTTTTCTTACATGATTTACCTTTCCCCCACACACACACATGAAAATATCACTGAAGCAGTAGCTACCTCTTGTATGATTTTGAGAATTTCACAGCCACCACTTCAGCTCTTGGATTTGTTTCAGATTGTACAGAAGAAAGAGAGAAGGCGTTTCCATCCTCAGCAACTGCACCACAAGGAGTCCTTGGGTGTGAATATATCATTCTGTGACTCCTGCAATCCATTTTTGGTATTTTGGTGCTAGTGTGTGAATTGTCTTGTACCTGTTGCTCATGAAATATCTTTAACATAAAGTGTTTGGTTTGAGAGAGGAGGTCTCAATCTTAAGTCTCATTACATGGATTTTAGCCTCTCCATTGGATAGTCACAGAAAAAATATCCAAATCTGAATCAAATTAAAGATGACATTTGGGTGCCAACTTTGTACAGTTTATTGTGTGTCTTCTGCAGAGACAGCATCTTCTTCTGTCCTTTACCACATGTCTAGCATTTATTTTGAGAAAAGAAACCTTTAATGGCTTCTCTTCCACCTCCCCTCACCCCTACTCCCCCAATTCCTGAGAAATCAGGAACTAGGATTTTTTTTCCATAGAGATATGCACTGAGGAACTTTGAAAGGCTTTGTCTTGCAAGGATTAGGATTACTATGGAATATATTGGATATGAACTCAATGGTAATACCTGGCCTCCATATAAGTGCCAGCACTTTCACCTGGTTTTGCTCTTACAAATATATTTTGAAATTAATAACTTCATTCATTTCTAGGTGAGCTTCCAGTGCAAAAGTAAAAATCACTAAAACCCCAAGCTTGGGGAATCAAGGAAAAGAGTGAAACCAACTCTATTTACATCAGTTAGGCTAAAAACTTAATATCCTTAGTGGCTGTTATGAATGGGAGAGAAGAAATCAAGACTTGTGACTCAGCACTAAATGAATAAAGATTCAGACAAACAAGTTAGAGTGTCCTAGAACTACCCATGCACACAGTTGCCTCAGCAGTCCCTCTGCAGGGATGTACTGTCTTCTTTTTTGCTAGATTTATACCCATTACTGATCACAGAAATCAAACAAACACTTCATTCTGAGCTCCGAAGGTGAGTCATGAAGACTTTCAAATGCCTTCTCATGGGAGGTTCATTTTCTTTAATGCTGCTGTTTCTCTTGATTTCCAGCTATTTTATATAGAGTGCAATCAAGTGCACCATGGCAGGGAGTGAAGGACACGAGCCCACAAGGCCCTTTGTTACTAGAAATAAAAACCTTGGGGCTGTAGGTAGAATAAGACTTAACAGTCAAATTAAAATCTTCTGCTTTTTAATGACATGAGCTGAATGAACCTATGACAGTTTGGACATTTCTCTGCATGTGTCATTTTACAGAGAAAAAACCATTGGTACCTGACAACTCCTTCTATGTTTTTAAATACAACATTAACTCCTCTCCTTGAAGAAATCCAAGCAAGCCCAATCCCACATCACTTCTCCTTCTACCGTATTTTCCACTCTCTTTGATTTTCTCTTTCAGGGGTGGCAGGAAAAACAAACTCAAAAATCAGCCAGGAACCAGACATGGTTGCAAAGGGGAAAAGGGTTTGGTTTTCCTGAAACAAATGTTAGTATTGTATGCTACACAAGGTGAGTGACCATGCCCACTGACTGCCTTAAAAATATAGAGTAAATGACTCACAAAGGTTATCTGAGATGCAAGAGTCAGACAGAAACTCTAATTGTGTGTGTCAAACTGACACTTTAATAAAGAAGATATGATAAAGGCTCAATGTTACTGCAGAAATGATAGATTGGCATGTGGAAAAAAAACCCTGCTCAGTTGAGTCTCTTCTTGGAAAAATACCCTCAACTAGATTTTAAAGCAAATTTGGAATTTTAATTACTTGGTTGAGAGCCTTGCTTTTGGAAATAGCTCTTCCTGATCTCCTTAGCCCAAGCATTCACCAGAATCAGTCTGAAGACAGATCTCATCACAACCTTTTCGTTCCCTTTATTATGCAGTGCAGGTTTTGCAGGTCAAATAGCCAAAATCCCAGGAGCTTCCTTCCCAGCAACTAAAGTTACGTGCCCCTGAGGACACTGAGCTAATGTCACCCAGACCACTCAGGCATTAACCTGTCTCTGTAGGTACCTCTGTACCCTGGGCTCTGCCTCAACACCTGACAGCTCTAAATATTAGTCCTTGTTAACCTAACTTTGCCCAGGATTAAATCGGATTTAAACACCAGATGTCAGTGTTGTGCTTATGTTACACATGGTTTGGAAGATGTCTTGTTCTTTCCCCTATGAAAACTGTACGGCTAAACCAAAAGATTTTAGAACCTTTCAACTACACTATGTCACAAAATATATTCCATAATTCTGTCTTTAAAAAAGGACAAGCCCAGCTGGAGCAACTGCCACACCAATTTCAGCAGAGACATCAGAGCTTTGGTATAATATAGATCCGAGATCCCACTTCTTTGAAAACACTAAACAAAGTCTTTTAATTACTGTATGATTATTTTCTTCTTTTTCCATGAGGAGGAGAGGTCAGCAGTGGATTATTTTGGCCCTTGTTAAACTCCTGTGATACCAGTGGCTGACAAGGGAGCAGATCTGCCCCCAGAACTGCCCAGCCCCACAGAGCTGCTCTGCTCCTCTCACCAGAGGTCTCCCTTGTGAAGAAAATTCTCAGTGCAGCTACAGAAAGAGAAGTTAAAGACACGTCAGGGTGTTGAGCAGATGATATCTCAGTCCATGCCTACTGAAACCACAAAACCTCAACAGAAGGAAATGTCGTAAACTACCTAATAGGTTCTCATTTTCTAGCTGGAGAGCAATACCTAATGATGCCTTTTATTCAAGAGACCAGTCTTCTCTCATTGGGATTTTAACACTATTTTCTCAAATGAATGGAAAAAACTCTACATCTCCTTGTTAGTTTCTATTAAAAACTTAATATGGACTTAAATACTCACAGAAATCAATGCTCACGTTACAAAAATGGAGATTTTTTTTTTTAAATCGAGGTTTCAGAATAGAATAGACTTTAACCAACACTGTCTACAGAAAATCTGTGAAGTCTTGATATTTGGGGGTTATTAGGTAACCGTACACAGCAGGGCACACGTTGGATTAACAGCACTTGTGTCATTTCTGGCTTCTTCCACAAGATGGAGCAATAAGATTTGAGCTGCCAGAAACACTCATTGACTTAGTAACTAAATTTATTTATGTAGTGATTAGATCTGATTCAAACGTATGAACTGATGCAACAGAACTTTCTTCGAACTTCCTTACACTAGGAGATATTATCCAGCAAACTGACCAAGACTGAGGAAAATACTGACCACGGGCTGTATTTTCCATAGACATATTACACAGCTCAGTCAACAGCAATATCCAGGTTTACTATCTGTAAAGGATGGTAGCGTATTCAAATCCTTCTAGCCCAAGGGTGACTAACAGATGACTCAATAAGAAAAAAAGAACTAAGACACTTGTTGCCCAATATTTGGTAAAACAAGCAAAAGAAAGGGAGGAACAACAGACTGTTATATAACACATTGTAATCATTCGGGGGCATGTGGATGAGTAGGGTGTGAGCTGTGCATGAGACAAGTGTGTGATAAACACCCCTAGGAGCTATCATACCACTTGGGAAGGAAAATGAGGTGTCTTCAACATTTTCTCTCCTACTATCCAATGCTTTTTCAGTGAGAAGGGAAGGGGCAAGAGAAGTCTTAACACAGACAGAAATATAACAGCTCCCTCAGGGACAAGCAGTGGAGAGAATAAGAGGAGAGTATTAATATCCCCTGTGATGCCAGCAGTATTCTAAATCACATCCAATTAAAGCCTAGATCAAAAGCAGGTATTGCAGCAAGTGGAATTTACCCCTTGACTCTCTCCTCTCCCCATCCCTTCCCTCGCCCTCGCTGTGATGCACAAGTGTCTCTAGCTCCGAGCAAACACAGCCAGATTGCATCAGCCGCAGAAAGAATCTTTTCAACCTCTTTTTTTCAAAACAAACAAAAACAGCCTCCTCCCAGGCAATTTCTGCTGCCTTTCATGTCATTCATACTCGCCACGGATTATGTTGTACAGAACTCAGAGCCTAATTATGTTTCTCTCCCGCACACACAAGCATCATCCTGAGAGCAAGCAAGTAGACCTGTGTGGAGAGTTTGGGTAGAAATAAAAGTGACCACTTCTCAACCTTAGCTCTTCAAATGCAGAATAACAATTTACACGGCCTTTTATATTTGATAAAATCGAGCTGTGGAGAGAGGCAAGATTTTCAGGACTTGCCCTCTCTACTAAATGTCCACCTACCTTAAGCTATCATAACTCCTACTTCGGAGCAAATCATTTTCCTCAGAGGTCAGCACAGTTTGCATACTTGGGAACGTTATTTCTGCTTTGAGTTGGTCTCTACTTGGGTAGTTAGCTAAGGAATACTCAGATCTAGCTTTTTCAGAAGCCTGTCTGCCATAAAAGTGACCAAGCATACTCCCCCTGAGTATCCTCACCTGTTAACAGTTGGCCATATTTTGGCTGCATATTTTGGTGGCCAACTTTTGGACACAAAAAAGTATCAGTAAGACTTTTATGTACTAAGTTATGAAAAGTACCATAAAATAGATCACAAAAAGAGCTGACCTCAATAGAAGCCCAGGGGCTATTTTTGCAATGTTACATGTAGAGTATTATGAAAGGGCTTTGAAGAGTTACCAAACCAGTAGATTTAACAGGGAAAAGGTAATCCCAAGCCTGCAGGCATATTTCTCAAGCATGATACAGTGCTAATCTCCAGGTTACCATTAGAAGAACACATTGATTGCATGAACGAGGCACAGAAACTGTGTCAATTATCCTATGGAAAATAATTAGAGATGTGCACAAGGACTTTTGAAAGAAGGAGCATCTCAGGTGGAGCTTGGAAAGCTGCTAGCAGTCTAAGTGTCCAAATCTCTATAATTGGTCTCTGGGGAGTTTTAAATTCCTAGGTTATGTCACAAATTACACATGTTATTCCTTTCCTTTAGTAGCATCTGTGAAATCCTCTCAGGTGAACAGGTTGGTAAATTTAGACTGCATCTTTTCTCTGTCTCCTGAACTATTTTTATGCTGCCATGAATTTTCCACATGCTTTGTAAATAAGAGTCACTGGAATTAAGGTGGATTAGCCACTTCTTCGACTGCAGATAGTCTAGAAGAAGCAAATGTAACAGTCTTTCTACTTAAAACTTCATTCAGTTCTTCCTCCTCAGAGAATGTGTAACTGGAGGCAAGGACTGCCTGGGTGAGTTTTGTGGTGATGACTCAAAATCCTGCCATGCTTCAGCATTATTCTCAGCTTCCATTACTAAATAAAATCACTACCAATGTTATTGCTAAGTCACAGGAAAATGATCTTCTGCAAGAATCTCCTAAGTTTGCGGACAGCCTGTTGATAATAATTGTGTCTCACAATTTAACAATACTCTCTTAATAATCTGACATCACAAACCCTGGGACACTCAGCTCAGTCCCTGCTGTGCCACCAGACCTTTGCTCTGCTGGGGCAGGGCCACCTGCACTCATTGCACCTCTCCAGCCAGGTCCTAGAGCTTTTCACTCACAACAGCACAGTGCAATGGATGGGGATGGAAGACAAAGGGACTTCAGATCCTCAGAGGTATTGGGTGAGAAGCTGGTAATACCAATGACCCCTAGGATTTAGATCCCAATGACATCCAGGCCCAGGTCACTGGGAAAGTGCAGAGCAAGGTCCTTTGGAGAAAGCCCTGTAACCACCTGCCAGCACTCCTTCACTGCACTGATTGGAGCCCTGCCTGGGACCTTGGGGTAAGAAAAAAATCTTCATCTGCCAAGAATCTTCTTCCTAACTTTGGAATCTCTTTCAGTGAAAAAAATCACCTCCAACTTTTCCTTCAGGGAGAAAAAGCTGAGTGAGAAATTGTTACATAAACTCTCAAGTCATTTCCAAATTTCACTTACTGCAAATTACCCAGGATTTGGCTCAGCTCTATTTGCTGTGAGAAAGAAATCACACATACACTACACTGAAACATTTTCCTGAGCCTCTCATAGGTAGGGCTCAACCAGCTCTTGCCTTCACTTCTCCAACCAAGCCCCAAACAAGACTCCTGCCTCAATTTCTCTTCAAATGTCCCTCAAGCCCAGGAACTCCAGCCAGTGCAGTGTGTGCTCCTGCACAGGGACTCCTGCCAAGCATCCTCTCCATTTGTCTGCAGGTGCAGGGCAGGTTGGGCTGCTCTCCACTGCAGCATGAGCTCAGAGTCCTGCTAGGGTGACACTCTCTAGCCCCGTGTTTCATCACCGCCATTGAGTCCACCAGAATAACACTAATTGCTGATTTAAATATATCACCTGATGGATTTCAATTCTGAAGCTGAGTCAGAAATCCTTTTTTAGAGCATTTTTAACCCTGGAAATTGTTCCCTGGTGATCTGATAGACTCCCTAGTTCATTGACTTTCAGGACAAGGGCCAAGGCTTATATATTTATTGATGCCTTTGCTTGGAGATGTTGGTGATGATTTATACATCATTTATTGAGGACATGTTGAAGGAGTTCACTTAGTTGAAACTAGTCAATATGTTCTTATGTCGTTGTTATCTTTGTATACATGCCAAGAACCCCAGTGATGAGTGCACTTTATAAATTGTAAAATAAATAAATTTATGCTAAACCATGTAGTTATTTATGGCTCAGAGAGCTAACTTAGCTGAGGCAGCAAACTGATGTTATTGGAACCTAATTCATTCTCAGGCTTCCAGAAGCAAGGAATGAGTCAATTATTCCACTGTGACATGAAAACTTTATTTATGGTTTCATTGATTAAGAATATGTACGTGTTATTTCCTTAGGATACTGGATCATTAAAAAACAAACAAACAAACAAAAAACCCCAACAACAACAAAGAAAAACCCACACCAAAAAAACCTTTTGTAATCCATTAAACCTTTTTTTTTCTCTTTGGAATAACATTTCCCAAGCCTACCATTAAAAAGAAGTCAGGAATTGAAAAGATTCATATTTGGAAGAGTCTCTCTCTGGTTCACTCAAGTAGAGAGAATGAAAGGTAATCACTCCCCATGCTAATAGCAGCACTGGACATGCACTTACACCAGGGCTAAAGCATCGCTCCCTGGGATAAGCCTCACATCTCTTGGTGCACCAGGGTTGCACCTGGAGAAGCAGTCATTGTTACTGAAATTCACCAAGGACAATTTGCTCCCTGATTGCTAAAACCCTAAATAACACACAGAGCAAGAAACAAGAATTCAGAAAACAAATGGGATTTGGGGGAAGTGCCTCTATGTTCCAAATGCCAGTCCAAAAATTCTAGCGCGATATATAGAAGCCCAAGTAGCCTCTTTGATCAGCTCCTAATTCTCCAGAAGCCTACAGCATGGTACTTTGTGCAGAATGCCCTAAAGGCCCCAACACAGCAGCCATGAGATCACACCAATTGATGGCCATCACTTCCAACACATAAGGGTGCACTCCATGTGAGGCATGTCATTCAGAGAAGAATTCTTCCCCTACAACCAGGCTCTCAGTTATTACAATCTGGGATTAGAAGGAACATGAACTATCATAAAAAGGTTACTTCTCCTCCTTCTTATTCCATATGGACTTCCCAAACCCGGTTTAAAACAAACAAAATGGATTTTCCCCAACCATCAAACAGCATTTTCATGTTATGTACATCCCAGCCACACCTCTCAGTGCCCCAATCACTGTCAGACACAAGGGACTTTCTGATGTTCTCCTAACAATTGCTTTAACATCAAATGTATTCCTCTCCTTCAGTTGTTCCAACTGTAAACATACAAAAAACAAAGTACTGATGATACAAGTTTCAACCTCAGTGAGCTTCTTACCAGACAGTATTTCAGATGTCAGCAATTTAACCTAGTGCACCAAGATGAAATTGCAACCCAGATAGAGGCTTCAGAATAAAAAGTGGTGCCTATAGATTTTTCTCATATATGAGATACTATAAAATAATTTTTGCTATCATGGGCTCCAGCTCTTACTACTGGTTTCTTGAAGGCTGTAGATTTTCTCCCTCTTTTCTAACATTTTCAATAATTCCTCAGAGGTGGAAGTAAAGATTTTTATATAAAATAAGTTTGGATGTCAGCTGGGGTGTGGTGACAATGAAAAGCCTCTTTCAGTTCCTATGATTCAGGAACAGTACAAAGAAGTAAATAGTCTCAACACTATCAGCTATGACTAAAAATGTGCACATCTTATTTGTCATTAGTCAAGCCTACAGCCATGGTTCTTGTAAACCTTACATATTCTCTACAGTTACATGTTAAAACTCACACCACTTACTGTATCAGAACAGAAAAACTTCAAGCAGTAAGTTTGGATGCTTCTCTATTCCAGTGAAAGGTGCTCATTTAAATGAGATGCAAAATAGAGAGAAAACAGTTTAGAAGAGAGAATATTTTTAGAGGTGTTCTGCATAATCTGTAAATAAATCTATTCATTTTTGCTCACTTAAAACAAAAGTGCCACAATCCCCTACTCCCAGTTCTAGGTACCTCTTAACAATAATAAAAGTAAATAGGCCACAAAAACTAAAGAATGGCTTTATGGAAACTCCTGACAAAGCTGGCTCCCCTTCCTGGTTTACCAGACTGTCTGTGAGAAAGCCAGACCTTGAAAACCTGGACTTCCCAGCAATACCATGATGGAAAATCCCCAAATCAGCTAATTCTGAGGTCAGAGCTCAGCGTGCTCCATCCCAGCATCACCACTCTCCTGTCAGTTCCAAGTTCAAGCTCTGCAGAACTGCACAGAGAAATGCTTTTAACAGGCAGATGCAGTCATTTAGGACTTCACAAAGTAAAATAATTCTAATAATTCCAAGCCAGTACATATCCCAGGACATGAAAATCCCCTGCTCTGGGATTCCTATGAGCAGCTTCACTTCTCAAGTGTACCCCTTGCAGAACATTTCATCATCTCTTTCATAGGGTGCACAAGCAAGTATCAACTCTCCAAGGAGATCAGTGGCAGAAGTGTCTCACTGTTCACAACAGTGCATTTCAGCCACGGCATCAGCTGAAGCTGCAATGGCAACGGACAAACATGACAGGAGGGTAAATATTGTGCTTTTCCTCTCTTCAGCTGATTCTCTCACTGAACATCATCTCTAAACACACCTGGGTTTAAGCTTTGATGTCTGCCAAACACAAAAACATATTCAACAACCACTTCTTCATAGCATCAGCATTCACACTATACTGCTGCTGTCTTAATCATATTAACACCCCTACACACACTAACGAGAAAGGAAAGGTTGCCAACGGTACAAGCTGTTCTTCATGTGGTAGAAAGCCCTCCAGAGCCCTGGAATGAGGAAGACAGCAGTGCTCAGCCAGCTCTGCTGCCTCCGTTGTGTCCTGCACATCCAGCAGGAATATGTCAGAAACTGCCTGCCTAGAACATCAAGCCTGCGTGTCTTTGAACCACTTAAGTTCAAAAAAGTTCTAGGTGTATCAACTAGAACCACTTCTTCTCCCAGTACGCCGGTGGAACGTTGAGCGGAACCAGCCCTGCTCAGGCCTTCCTCCTGCCATCTACACTTACACTCTCCACACAAATAGACACAGTGTGTTAAAGTTGGAGGGAATCCCACATTTTTCATAAGAAATATCTATTTAATGAACAAGCACCAGTAAGTAGAATAAAGTACCTATATCATTTTGCAATGTGGTTAATGAAATATGTTCAAATGAACACAGTTCTACTGCACATTCACTCATTTCAATGGAAAGACAGATGCATTTAAAAACAATAAAGAACTTCCCAACTTTCTCTTTTGTACTAAGAGAAGATTTTTTTTAGAATAATGGTAAACTTCAAGGGCCAATTTGGAATAGTTTTAATGCATAAATAACTCTCTGGATGCAAGAATTTCCCTATTGCTATTTAACACTCATTCATTGCACAGCTCTCTGGTATAAAAATGACATTTTCTCGTGGGGTCTCTCTGTACTCATTTTCTCCCTGCTTGTACAATGACTAAGCTTCAAGTCCCTTCTGTGTCCCATCCTGTCCCTCCCCACTGTCAGAGGTGTAGCTCCATCTTCTATACTACAACTTGCAGAGGGACAGCCACACTGCACCCAAATTACACCAACAGTTCTTGCCAATCTCTTTTTGAGCAGTATTCCTTCCTCCTTCCCAGACTTTTCCTGTAATGCAATACTTTTATCTAACCCTGCTTTTCATAATTTTGCTCTATTTTCAAATATTTGTGTTCGTTCAATTTTATTAAATATCACTAATATTGCCCAGTATGTTTTTCTAATGCTGCTAAAAAGCAAATATCATGCTTATGAAACAAAAAAGAAATTAATAAGCTTCCTGGAAAATGGGGTTGAGCACCAAGTCCAGAACATTCCCAAAAGCAGGAGAATTCTGTGTGGGATTGGATCTTTTGCAAAGCATTTATCATTGCTTTAGCTGGCATCACCATCACTTCTGTCTTGATAATGGAATGAACACCCAGGACAGGAGTCACTTAAATGTTGTATCCTTAATAGAGACATCAAGTGGAATCATTTGAAAGGGAAACGTAATTTTGACAAGAAAATAAGTATATTAAGGCTGACAGAGTAAGTAGGTCTGCTTTTTGTCATCTAATATTCCCATGATTGTTGAGGTCCCTGCAATACAGCAGAATTTGATGACTAACAGGAGTGGTGGGTGGTTTTCAAGCTTCCACAACTCGTGCTGATGTAGTTGTGCTTGTCACTGGAAGCATCCTCCCTGAGCTTGTGATTGTGGCTAGACTGTAACTGCCCATAGCCCCAGACACTGGGTGGGCTGTGGGTTTGTGCAGTTCAGGCTAATGAGAGCTTGAGTCACAGGTCTAGCTCTGCTACCCTTACTGTGCTGGTTGCTCCTCTGGTGTCACAGTGAAGCAGTGCAACGGTGAACCTGGCCCTGAATATACAATAACCAGCAAAAATTGTGGAGCAGTAAGTTCAAAGTGCTGCTGGAAAGAGGCGTAGCTGGAAAAGGGAAGCATCTTGTCCCTGGTGTACCTTGAGAAGATCACACATTTAATCAGCATTGCCTCACTTTTAACCAGCATCACTCTGCTTTCGTTTGGTGATAGACATAGATTCCTTTTCATGATCAAATGTTCTATATTAAAAAATAAAAATAAAAATCCTAATATGCCTCTACTATCTAAAGGTCAACCGAATACCCTAATATATGAAAGGGCACAGATTTCCTAGGGGTACCACAGTAAACGTGGGGGTTGTATTTAAAGAGGAAAGAGATGACATCTCTTTTCTCAGTTCTGATGCTGGCTGCTGTTTTGTTGCAGCTGTGGTAATGCAGCAAATATGGCCACTGCTACTCTGTTGAAAGAGGATCTTTATAAATTCCAGTTGTCAACATGAAATCAATTCTGCTATGGGCAAAAGAGTGTTTCATCATTCCAATATTTGCACTCAGCTAAACCATATCCACAGGCTGTGTGTGTCTTCATTTATTTATTTATTTGGGACTGGGAGTACAACACATTTTTAGCCCAGTGCTATGGATCTGTGGCAAAATTGCATAAAGGTTGTGCAGTGAATTTTTCTAAGTAAATGGGTCCTTTGATTTCAATGAGAGAACAAAGCCTCTAACTGAGGTACTGGGGATCTAATCTGAGCCATGCTTCTCAGCCAAAGAACAAATGATATATCATTAATTAAAGACAAAAAATGGGAAGAGAAATGATGATTACATATCTTGACGTTTCATAATGATTTTCTTCTGTGTCTTACACCTATGGTAAATAAACCAAGCATTCAGTAGCAATAGACAGAAAAAAAAAAAAAAAAAAAAAGGCTTCAGTTTGCAATTTCTTTTTCTATAGTCTTTCTTCTTCCAGTGAAAGTGTCTATAAAATTTTTAAAGGAAAGTAGGTTGCTAAAATGTACTTAATTTGCCATGATAGATTGAGTCCATGCTTCAGTGACTGTAATTGAATCTGTGACCTATTTCTTTAGTAAAGTAGAAATAGTCTCTTGGGTTTTTGTCACTACCATCTTTTAATGAAATTCAAAAAGACTGTCAAAATGTCTACACTTTTTCCACTAGTTGTTAATGTTATTACTTTACAATTTGTTACTTTTTAATTAATCTTAATAAATGTGTACACAGTCTACCTGGCAGTTAGAAATGGTAGACATCAATTCATCACTGTCACACTGTAAAGCAAAATTAACAGGAGAGAAAGGGCATTAAAAGCAATAGAATATCTAGACACATATTGGTTCAACTTAAACATACTTTATATCTCTAATTTACAGGATCTGTGCGTTACAGCAGCCCTGCTCCCACAGCTGAAGTGAAAGGATCTGTCAGCATTTTAATCATAACCCCAGACTATTTCCAAGGCATTGCAACTCAGCCTTAGGAGTGACTCTGGCAGGGAGATTCCCAGGCCAGGACCACCTCTCTCTGACACCACAAAAAGATGCTCTCCCTACATTTGAGCCATTTAGAGCATCACACCACGGGGACTCGGGATGTGACCCAAGGCTTGGGCCATGTCCTGATTCCACACTCCAGACAGATGGGGAAGCAGAACAAACCCTTCCTGCCCTACAGTCCAGATCTGCCTTAGTGCTCTTTAGACTGATTATTTCTGATATATGAGTGTCTCTAGGAAAAGATCTCTCCCACTCAGCCTCCAAAGCAACATGAGTCACAACCACTCAAAACCTATTGACAAATTCTTTATTTTTTTAAAAATGGGGCTCTTGGGAGTAGAAAACAAAGAGCAAACTAAACAATCTCAGATCTTCATTTTCACTCTAAAAACTCAACCACTCAATCACATTCCTGGTCTTTTAGCCTCCCTCTCTTTGCCTGCCTCCGTCCTACAGCTCTTTGCCTCCAGTAGTCAAAATCAAGAGTAAAGCAGCCAAGGGATAAAGGGCTCAGCTCAGAAAGGCAACAATCGAGCTTCCTTCAGGGCACCACAAATTAAAGGAGCTATAAAGGCACCTGATTGCCCCTTTCTGTTGTCACAGAGGTGCTGCCCAGTTAACAGCAGGCTACTGGTCCAGTTTAAAGCACAATCCAGGGCACTTCAGCTGCCCTCCCCCAGGCTGGGCACACAGACAGGGCTGCAGAAGGGGACCCTACAGCCACCAGGGCCCCGTGGGGAAGCTCACCTCACCTCACCATTGCCTATCACCTACTTGACCTATTTCTCTCATAAGAGAAAGGCTTTTTTTCCACTAAGATGAAACTTTTAGTGAAAAATAAACCAACAACCAACCCAAGTCCTAAAGTCTATAAAAAGATGACTGCTATTTTAAAAGTGAAGGGACTTTGGGGTTTAAAAGTAAAATACATATAGACACGCACACACCACCACATAACTCTGGTACATTTTCTCAGAGGAAATATCATTGGTAAGGATATCCAGCATATGGAGTCACTAACATGATGGACTATAATGGCTTGAAAGCAGTCATTATGTTCTATTAGGATACACAAACATAACAGATTCCCTCAGCAGACCTCGGTATGCTTCAAAGCTATTACACTCCAGAAGAACTAAATCTGCATTTTAATTACTGTAAAGTTGCTTGAGTTTTACCCAATCTACTGACTATTATTCTCCTAAACATAATAAGGATTTTAAACAAAGGAATGTCATAAAAAAATTAAACAACAAAGTCCACTTGGCAAATTTTAGGTTAAAGATATTAACTAAAGATACCAGGAGACAAATTTTGAAAGGGTTACAACCTAACCTCTTTTTGTGAGCACAAATAGCAATGGGCAAAGAGGCTTTGGTGCCTCATTATCTGACTGCTCAAAGATTTAGAAATTTTCCTTCGTATTTGCCCTTGTCATCAGGCCTGCAATTTCGTAAGTGCCTCAATCTTCCATTTTCTTTAGAAAATGAGGTTGTAGAGGGACAGAGTGACTGACATGTTGATACCAAGTATTGCTGTGGTGGCTGAGACAACCAAGACCTGACATCCACCTGATGTTCCAAGCCAACAAGAACTGTCTGCTTGCTCTTAATTTAAGTCAGATTCATAAACTTCTACATGTGCCATCATTTAGATCTTGAGTAAGATCTTGATCTTACATAAACATACCACGTACCCTCTAATCCAAGTACAACTGAAGCACGACTAAATTCTTGGGTAGTTTTCCCACTAAGTCCAGAAATGGTTAAAAAATGTATAATGTTGGGGCTGAACAGAGTCCTGGGGAGTTCCCAAAGTATTTCTGGGAGCTTAGAAAAGCCTGTTTCAGACTTTGTGGCTCTTCCCTCCATGTACTCCTTCAGTTCTGTAAGATCATAGCTCCATGCCCAAAGTCAGAAAAGCACTTAAGCTAGCAAAATGTATCTCTTGGATGATGGAAAAACCTTAGATGCTTTTGATATATTTTGACTTGGAGGAATAGTGCACAAAAGATCTAGTCCAGAAGAAAGAAAAAAAAAAAAAAAAAAAGCCTTTTAGTGGCTGCTTAGGCTTTAAATGCTTCAGCTAGATTTGCATACAATTTTTAAAAAGACTAATGGCTCATTATGTGATGAGGAGATGCTATTAAGACGTAGAAAGGATGGTTACATGAAAGTTATTAATTTCAAAGACATGAAACTATACCTGTTAGGGTTTTTTTTAAGATACTAGTGCAGGAATATTAAAATAATTATCTTATTAGTGTCCTTTCCCAAGACTTAAGCTGCTAAATTCATATTCAAAGTCATATTCAAAAGATGGGACTGGATATTTTGGAACTCAAAGTGTGCTAGTCTCTGCAGAACAGAAGGATGCTGAGGTTACCTGCTTCAGAGTCTGCATGGAGAGATGGATCACGTGGCTACTTTCTGTCCCTCCAAAAATAGAACATTGCTCTACACCAAATTTTAGTATACAAAACATTTTTCAAAGTAAATAAAACACAAGACACTTTGGCCAAATATAAAAAAATAAAATAAAATAAAAACTATATATATAACTTAAGAAGGTTTTTTTATATATATTTTTATATATATTATATAATATATAATATATGTATATAATATGTTTTGAAGAAGAGTGTATTAGCTATGTTAAAGTGATGAAGTCAGATTTTGGAAGGAATGTTGAAGTCACAATGTTCCTGACATACTGAAAGGTTTCAGCTCATTGTTACTAATCTAACAGAAATAGATCAACTCTATCCAAAATAAACCTAGAAGGGGAGGATGAAATCAGACTAAAACGATGGCAGCAGAAGTCCTGAGCTTACAAGGAAGATTGACAAGACTATTAAATTCCAGTTTTATCTTAGTAATTTTATCTAGATTCAAGTCTCACAAGGCTTTGAACATGTGTAAATCAAGGCTCCTGAAGGAAAACTGATACATACATATATGAAAATGTGTATAGCTTAGAAAACAAACAAAATTGTAGCAAGAATCAAAAATGTCAAATTTCTTCATCGCTTCTAGAATATTTTTGTAGCTGTCTAGAAGAAATGCAAAGGAAGGAGGCCAGAAGGGCCCCCACCAGGGAAGGTGAAGGGGTATGGGGGTGCATTTCTTGGATTATGAAAATCCCAGTGCATGTAATTATGGATGTGAGCAGCTTTTGCCAGCCTTTGAATAGAGCAAGGTAATTCAAGAAATGGAAATGAGTGCGAATAAGTAATGGAATTGTCCCCAGAACAGAAAGGCCAGAACTACCATTTCCAGACAGTGGGGACAAAAGGGAGAGATGAGTTCTTAAAAACACTGTTGGTGAATTACAGCTCTGCACAGACATTAGCAGTTTTATATAAGATGACTTAGTGATTAGCTCTGGATCTCATCCTGTGCCCCAGAGATCTAAAGCACATGCCCAGCTCTTCTGGAAGAGCCCCATGTGTGTCTCAGTGCTGCACCACTGACCTCGGGGAGAGCGAGAACATGGCAGGGTCTCAGAGCCCTACCCAGCAGTTTAGTGAAGAGTGGAGGTCTGGGGCTCTTGTTTGTTTGAAATAGATAATAATTACTTATTTAATATATATTTACAGCATACGAACCATGTGCCTTGGGCTGGAAATGGCAGCTTATATGACTGCGGAAGAAGAGAGATGATCCTGATTGCATGGGTAAATCTCCAGATTAAACCCTCTTGGCTTCAATCTTCTGCAAATGCAAATACTAAAGAGTGAAGCTGATGGAGGGCTCAGGCTGCATCACAAACTGATTTGCAAACTTGACGTGTAAAGAAAGTAAAAGCCAGAGAATGCATTTGGATTCTAGTAAACCTTACAGTTAAACTTTTTTCTCCCCTCCTTTTCAAGACTTTAAAAGTCAAACTAGGTTCCATACTGCAAGAATTTCAATGGAAGAGTGAAATTTTCTCATGTTTCACAATGGATAAAAAAACCATTTGGCACACAGTCAAAAGTTTAGGCAAAGCTGCACAAAGCACAACAAGATGAACAGAAAAGGCACCTTGAAGCACTGAAATGTAACAACAGGAAAACAGTTGAGAAAGGTCACTCACCATAATAAACCTGCTGAACGTTTTAATCACAGCCTGGTTCTCTGCTTATCTCACTCAGGCATTTTTACCAGTGCAAACTGGGTGCAAATCATTATTCAAATATTATTTCACACCCACCTCTACTGCTACTAACTATCACTGCAAGGTGAGACAGTAGCTTATCTAGCTTGAGGTTTTCAGCAGTCACAAACCTTTGGGTCAGTGGGAATGCAACTTTGAAAAATATTTTCAATTAAACTGTACTTTACACAGAAGTTGGCATTTGCAAAGAAATAGGAAAAAAAAGGATCTTTCCTGCATTATAAATATTATTTCTGAAACTGTACAAATATTTTTACTGGAAAAGCGCCTCAAATGCCACCACTAACATCCTGGAATAGGAAAGCAGGTATAAAATAAAACTAATAAAAACCCTGTTTGAAACAGTGATTTAGGGATGATATCAAAGTTACAGGGAAACAAATTCAGAAGGAAGCGATTGAATGATTTTTCTAGACTTTCCAAAAAGAATCTAATTCTTAGAAATATCATGAAGAGCTTTTATTGTGGTTATCTGGAGATCACAGGGGATTTCGGGGGGGGGGGGGGGGGGGAAGCCAGCAGAA
>VYZX01007293.1:330244-353614 GCA_013401335.1 Brachypteracias leptosomus | reverse complement strand
GAAGCTCAGAGAAATTAGTGGAAACATTTTGTATACACAGATATTCCATTGACTGCAGAAAATCTTTTTAGGTCTTAGAGAGGCATCTAACTGGCCAGGGTTGGATTCCATATGAAATAAATATGTCTATGGTATTCAAAGTGTAGGTTAACAGAGCAATAAGTGAAGTCAAGTTTTCATTTCATACTGAAGTTACTAATATGTATTACTACTCAGAAAATGCAGCAACAAAATGTCCCTGTATTCATTTAGAACAGCTAAAAACTATTCTATTAAGGCCACTTAAACTGTCTGCTCTCATTTCCATGTATAACTACAACAAAGCCAAAGGGGCTGAGTTTAGTTTGCCTCTAGCTCACGACTTCCCCTAGACCCTCAGCCTGGACTAACAGAAATAAAGAGACTAGTGAGGCTGCTTTGTACTCTATATATGTCGCCCAATCATCCTTTACATTTCTCAGATAACTCCAGAATAAACCCAAGTCTAACCTCATGGAAGGGACACCCGCTTTGGTCATGGAAGGGACAACTGGATACTTGGTTTCTGTACTTGCATTACTGTCTTTTTCTACCAACAAACCCAGAATACTCTGTCAGCCATCACATTAAGAAGTGCATATCCCCAAAGAGCTGGAAAGTGTACTGCATTATTTCCTCCTTTTATGTCCACTAAATAAGTGATAGTCCCAACAGCTGACTCAACACTTGATTCTGCCTTTTACCTTTCTTTCTTTTATTACTTGACAGTGTGTCTTTGCTACTTCTATACCCCTGGTATGAATTTTACAAGGCCAGGTTTCTTCAGCATCTCCAGCAAGTCTAACGATACCAATAAATTAAGTCTGGTAAATAATTCCCATTTGAGAGAGAACTTTCTGATGTTCTGAGAGACCCCCTGCATGGGGCAGACCTGCACGAGAAAGAGCAGCACTGTGTAGCAATATCCTCTGAGCAGTTTTGGCTGTACATAAAACACTCTCCCAATACAAATAAATGGAAAGGAATGCTAATGGGGAGAAAGCAATCCTAACTCTACATATGTGATGTGGAGTGCTGCCTGAAATGACCATTAATGTTCAGAGACAGTACCTTGGCATTATTCATGACAGACCAGCAGAAATTTCATCTTAATGGTCAATAACAGTTTAAAAGAAAAGACCTTATTTCTGGGAAAGGACTAGGGAACTACAAAGAAAACAGCCTTGTTACTTTGTGTAGTTCCATTTTACCTCCACAGATTAAATTCTGTGTGAGTCACAAAAAAGTAATAAAATAACTAAAACAAATGAAAATTTTTGTAGAAATGTGGTGGTAGATCATCTGTACAATCCCATGGCAGAGAAAGATGAACACAGAACAACTGTTTTTTCTCTCTTCCTATCCAGCAACCTGACAGCATAAAGAGAAATTAGCAGAGGATATATTCAAAACAACCAAAAAGTATTTCTCAAGTTATCCACAGTTCAGCTGTGAAAGCCTTTTTTACAGGATGCTGCAGAGGCTACAAGTCTACCCAGGCTCCAGGAGCAGCTGGAAAGACAAACCCATTGGGAGCTGATGCATACAGTTAAGAGAGTGAGCACACACACATCTCTTCTTCAGCATGTCCTTCATCCCAAACCACTGGAAGCTGGGGAAGAACTCTAGAGAATTACCACTAAGGGCTCTTCCAGTTCTTACACCCTTTCCTTGGCACCCTTTGTCTGGCTCTGGACAGCTCTGGTGCTACCCAACACCAAGCAGCACTGGATTAGCTCACATTTTGCAAATGAAAATATTAGGTACATGAATTGTAATGATTGTTACTTGCAATGAACTCACTGGGCAACAGGTAAGAGACAGGTATGGCATAAACCACATTAGTTATGTTTGCAGCACAGGCTGCCCCTCTTCTAGCCACCAAAAAACCACATTAGCCATTGGTGTATTTAGTTTTGGGGTTTTTCCCCTACAAAAACAAATATATACCTTCTCTCTCAGAGTCACACAAACTTCTACATCTTAGTTTGAAGCTAAGAATTGAGAAGCAGCCCATCACTTTTATTTTTACAGATCCCTGATGCTGGTCTTGCTATCTGACAACATATATCATTATCAACTCCAGACTCTTGGAATTGTGAGGTCTGAAGTCGCTGTTCAATTGTATACACAGAACATTACTTATAGGCAAAAAAATAGAATTTGTCACTGAGGAATTTCAAGTTGCAATAAAGAAGTCATGTAGAGAAAGGATTACATATAGAGAATTTTCCTTTCTATATTCTCTTTTCTAGTGGACAAATCATGATGATATATTTACCTTAGCATGTTTCTGATGATGCTTGATAACTAACTTCAGAGGGATGTCATAAAGAAGTGAATTTTAAGGGTATCCTGTTTGGTTCTCCTCCCTGGGTAGTTAGGCCTTCCTTCAAGCCTAGCACTCTCAGCAGGGTTTTATAAGAAAATTGAAATTACACCCAAGGCCTCGTTTTCCAGGTTGAGTTTCCCTCAACCTCCAGCAGAATGCTGAACACTTGCACTATGGGGCTCCACTCCCACCATAAAAATTTCCACAGCAAATGAGTAACTCAAGCTCAGACACCCTTGGATAAAGCTGCATGTTCAATGGTGTTTGTCCACTCTTTTGCTGGGTTACACAGTGCCACAAGCAAGGGGTCTTGTTTTGAAAAGGGGCAGAATTATGTTAAATGTACCTTCAGAATTTCTCCATGTTTTGTAAATGCTCCTCTGAATTCCACCAAGTGTTTGTGTATCATCCAAATACCAACATCATCTACCTCTTGCTGGAAATACTGAAACACTGCAAGTGCACTGCTCACCCCATAAGGAAATCTTTTACACCTAAACAGCCCCTCACATCCAAGTTCCCCCTCAGGAGATTGTTTCTGCTGTGGCTCCAGGGTGGAGTTGAGGTGGAGAAACCCTGCTGCCCTACCAGCCTCACAAGTTCAGAAGCCAATTCACCTAATCCCCCTGGTAAAAGCATACCTAGGTTTTACTCTGCTTGATTTTAAGTAAGATCTTTTTACCAATCCTTCATCTATACTAAACATAGCATAATAATTTTTCAACTTGCAATTTTCCTCCAAGTCACCAGCATGTTGCAATCTCAGTTAAAATTCAGATGGCAGCTTTCTGTCCAACTGTGTGGAGGGAAACAAATGCATGAGTTCTAATGAAAACCAGATACACTTAGAAGATATGGTAGTGCACACATACATAGCCTTTGTTGTATTTGTAGAAAGTCTATTTTTATCCAAAATCCTTTCAATTCCTTTTCTTGCACAC
Organism: Brachypteracias leptosomus; assembly: GCA_013401335.1. Lineage (NCBI taxonomy): Eukaryota > Metazoa > Chordata > Aves > Coraciiformes > Brachypteraciidae > Brachypteracias > Brachypteracias leptosomus. Next base: position 350,323 of record VYZX01007293.1, on the reverse strand, counting down.
CCTATCAGAAATCACAAATATTGTTACTTCTCTCTATATTTCTATTTTCAATGCCTGTCACTTAAGCAAATGCAAATCAGCAGGTAAGCCATTCTTCTTGCTTCTCTACAAGGTGAGTTTGTGAAGTGGCACAACATCCACGCTTCCAAACAGAGCCCAGTTTCTAAGCCTAGAGCTCTGGCACTGCCATGGAATAAATGTTGTAGATCCCAACTGCTTTGGTTTGGTAAAGAGTTTACTATGGTAGCAGCAAAGAGCCCTTTACAGTCCATCTATATGAGCATGCAAAGAGACCAAAGCAGTAGGGCTGCTCTAAGGACTGTGTGATGCTCCTGAAATGTAGAAAATTGGCTCCATAAATTCATTTTGATCCTGTATCTCATTTCCCTCACTCTTGTAAAATCTTCCCTGTTTTGCTCTGAAATATTCACTACCTTCTTTTCTTTTCTGGGTTCAACAAGTGTTGTCTCTGTGGTGCATCCCAGTGGCAGTTCCTGCATACAAGCATTTTTCTGCCTATCCTCTAGCTGGTTTGCTACCAAAACCAAATGGTTTGAAAAGCCCCCCCAAGATATTGAAACAGAATATATGACCTGATTATTTTAGGATTGACAAAAATAGAGTTGATTTTCAGGATGAAGTTTATATTCATCCTTTAAATGATTTCTGGTAGGCATATGATAGTCTTAAATACAGTTGTATGCTTTAACATTTCATCTTATCAAATTCTTATACATAAACACAAGATATTAAACAATAAAAGTTACTTCTTCCAGGAAATGTAGGAAAACTAGCCTTTCTGTGGTTACACCTTCTAGATCATTTTTGTAAAACAATCCTCACGTTTCTGAGTAAATGTTGTGATGTCTCTATCTCATTCATTGCACTGGAATTTGTTCATGGATCTATTCACAAATATTTTATTTTTCCTTCTTCTTTTTTGAAATATTCCTGGAGGTGTCAGCATTCACAGTTGTGCTGTATGTAGAGGGTTAAAAAAATGCAAACCCCGCTTCTCCAAACACACTGGAAACCATTAACCACTTGTTTGTTAAAAAGGAAAAAAAAAAACCCAAACAAATTGGCAACATTTTGTTCCACTGAATCTAAAACAATAAACACCCAAATCACTATTAAAAACAAACCCACCTCATTAGCTTCCTGTGGGAAGCTTAGATTGTAACCAAAGCTGAAAGTGAATGAAAATAACATCCCTGCAGCAAAGGAAGAAATGAGGCTGTTTTTACTATTAGAATGACCCTACAGCTTTCTCTAGTCCATAAGTGCATTATGCTCATGGGCTCAGCTTAGTAATCAGGTCACAAGCATCTGTGAACATGCATTAAGTTTGTGCAAATAACTGTGTTTGGAGGTCAAGCTAATTCATGTGTGCATACACATGAATAATGAGCTATTTGGCATTGCCCATCCATGAATTCCCTGCTCATATGTGGAAATAATAGTCACAAAATTTCAGCATGCACCTGCATCTTACCTAATGTCTGATGCTCAGGATTTGCTTCTCCTCACCAGTTCACAAAATAACCTTTTGTGGGCATTAGTTTGGGCCCTCATTAGTACTGCTCTGGATGTATATTGAGAATGGAATTTGTTTCCCATCATAAAAAGTGGATGTAAGCCCTGAAAATGAATCTTACTTGCATTTCTTTTACAATTCCAACTAGCTGCCTGTCAGGATGCAAAGGAAAAAGCTAAATATTTTCTCTACAGAAAGCTGTATCTTTAAATAGAAAGGTTAGTCCATCAAGTGGTCCTTAGTTCAAAGCCATTTTTTGGCAACACTATACAAATAAACATTTAGGTCAAATTATATGGACTGTCTGCATTAAGTTAGACCTGATAGGTACAACCATGAACATTCAACAACTCAAGCCATCATCAGATAATTGGATTATACTGAACTGAATTCTTCTCTGGAAACCAGGCAAGGTACTTTGTAAGAAACAGATCCCACATTTAATCTTGGTAATTAGGTTTGCAATCGTCATGGAAATATTGAAGGAAGCTATGCAAATTAATTAGCAAAACAAGTAGTGCAAAAAGGCCAATAGCCTCAATAAATTGCATTCTACACACTCAGTGAGTTGAAATAGTTTTTGTAATCAATAGAATAATATGTGTAGATCCATCAAACCTACTGTAGACTGCAAGATACAAGAAACAAAACACAGGTAGAGGAGCAGAACTACCTACACTGATAGTCTGAGCAGCCTTAAGGTCACAAGCTACAGGTTGTTTCCTGTATGAAATACATGCAACCCTGATTAAATAAACTTTATGTAAAAACTGTCTATCCAGAACTGAACCTATGGACTCAGATGAATGATGGCATTAATTCTGGCATGGCTTTGCATACTACTTTTTTGATCAGAAAATGATTATATGTATGTTAAGGTATGAAACGTGGGACCTTGATACATGCAAGAAAATGAGCATCATTCCATTTCCACAATTACATTCTTCCTTTGCTGCTGCATAAAAGGTTTACTTGCACTTCATGTGTTGTTTTCTCACATTTTTGAATACTGTGCCATTTGTCCCCTGTGCAATAAAGACTAACATTAAATTCATTTTCAGCCACCACTATCATAAGAAACAAAAATAGCTAATGTTTGTAGTACAAATAACAGTAAAGAGTAGATAATAGGAGATTCTCAACAAATCTGACTTTTTTTTTTTTTCCAGAGATGAAGTGTTTCACATTTTTGCAGTTATTTGTCACAATTTGCATAATGACTCCAGCTCCAGCTCTTAGTCTAGTCAGTGCTGTATGTCAGGACTGGCTTAGCAAACAAATAAAAAGATCTCTTTTGATACACAAATAGCATAGCTGAACCTGGTGAGACTTAAAAGATGAGCAAAATCCCCAAATTTCCGATATGATTCTGGATTAGCCTCATGTGAATACAATTTTCAATCCCTCCTCTGACTTGTTGTTCAGAGGAGAAGAAAGTCTCTTCAACCCAGCATGAGCAAATGAAGCTGCAGGAAGGGCAGCACTCTTCAACCCAAAGCCCCTGTTGGAAAACCAAAACCACTTTCTTGGCTTAACCCTCTTATTTCAGCAACTCACCAGGAACTACTAGTGGTGCAAGAGAAACTATGTGCTGCCCCTGTCCTCACCACAGTTTCTTTGGTAACTGTGTAGAAAAGCATCCTCAGCATTCCTTTGGACAGAAAACACCTTTTCTATTGTGCACTACATGAACAGTTTCTATCTAGGTCAGACAATTCAGTCATTGCTTTATGATGGGATAACAACATGCCAAAGGGAAAAAAAATTGCCAAAACCAATCCAGGAATGTACTTTTTTAAAGCAATAAACATATAGTTCTGTTCAGATAACTATCAACCAATTTGTTTCCTTTTCATCTAAGGGGAGGAAAAGGAAAAAGAAAATATCCACAGTTGCTTGGACTAACATTAAGATATGAAGACTCAGAGCTGATCTCTTTCAGTGGATAACAAATCTAAGCTGTTCTTTAAAGTTGAGTACCTTAGTATGTTTTTAAGTCCTCCCTATTGAAATAAAAATTATACTGAAGGGGAGGTAAATTGAAAAATAAGGTAGGTAGTGACCAACGGGCAATGACATAATAAAGTGATAGTTTTTCCTTCAATTTTTCCTTCTTGAAATACTGTATTTTGACCTGTTTGGGATATTGCAAAGGTATAGCACACATCAAGTTATTTAACCTGAAATTTGTGGCATCCATAAACATAACAGTGTTCCTGCTTTTTTCCTTGCTAACCATCACGGGTGTAAATGAAAGGAGATCACAGTACCAAAACCTGGAGTTTAGTAAGTCACTATAAAACTTCCTTTTTCTGAGATGTACACTAATTGCTGAATTTTCAACTCCATTACTCTTATACTACTGCCATTCATTTGAGTTGCTTGAAACCAGAGTGGAACATAGTCCACAATTTAAAGAATACAGTCTAGGGTTTTCAAAGATTTCTTCATTCCCACTTAAGTATTATAATTTAAGAACTTCAGGATTTCCTATTGACACTAGTAGCAAGTAGGTCTACCTAGACATAGAATATGAGTATCATACAATTATAAAGTAGTTACAAGGTAGCAGGGAAAAAATGACATTCATATATTCTACCAGCTTTGAGAACGTGCTAGATATAATAGCTAACTAATAATATTCTAGAGAGAGTAGTATTAAAATTTGAAGATAAAAATGAGAATTCAGTGTAACACCTATTTTATGAGCTTTGCGGAAGTCCATTACTGGTCTGCCACATCTCCTGTGTGTGGGGCATGGTCTCTTCTACGCTGCCATGGTCACTCAAGGATTGACTTTCCTGCATCTCCAGCTGCAGGAGGAGATTTCATGCTCTATGAAGGAACCATAAGACTGACCATTTCTAGAGGTTGCTTAGAGATTAAGCTTCAAGTCTCCAGGAAAAAGATAGAGTGATAGCAAATGTGAATTGCAAAATGTTTCGCAGCATCTCTGATTTCTCACAAGGTTGTCAGTACCAGATGTGCACCTCAAAAGTACGACCCACAAACATCTTGTAAGTTTTCTACCAGTTACAGGTAGGATATCAGTCTATTTCTAAATAAATATGAAATCAACTACTATAATTTAACACGAGACCAGAGATACTACGCAACTGGGAGAGCATTAAAACAAACTCCTTAAAATTTGCAGTGAAGAAGCTATAAGATAAAAGGATAAAAATAGGGGGTTTTCTGTTTTTCAAGTAATCCTTTTTCATTAGTAGAGCTCCCATGATTGTGATATTTAACAGTTGCATGTCACTTTAAATCTTCAAAAAGTGTGTGAGCATTAATTATAAATGAACATTAATAATACACCTCTGTCTAAAGTATTTAAGTATTTATCAACTCTACTTCACGGGCGTGAAAACTAAGACAAAGAGACTCTCAAGTTTCAAACTCCAAATGCTTAAATTTAGGTACCAAAACCTGCATTACCTCTACATTATTTTCAAAATCTCTGAGAACCAAAAATATAACTTGAAATTTAGAGGTTCTGGAGGTTTCACCTCATCTGAGTATCAGGCTATTTATTTAGGAATCCCAGCTAGCAATCCAGGTGTAGCATAGCAGCCCAGGAGCACACAAGGTAGGACAAGTGCTGATCTGGGATTCATGTTGCCTCATTTCAGTCCTGTAGACACGGTAGGTGCCAAATTTAATTATTGAGGAGAGATCTGTAGTCTACAGGAGCTGAAAGATGTCTTCAGAGTTCAGGTCATTCTACCCCAATAGCTGCATCTAAGCTCAGTGGGATGGAGGAAGAACAGATGGAGAGTTGACAGTGGTCACCTACAAGCCATGCAAACACAACCCAAATGTGCAAGTTGTCCACACCTCCTTGCACACAGCATCCACTGAACACCAACAAGACCTGCAAGATCAGACTGTCACCTCAGCCAAACCATCCAAAGACTGTGCAAGGGTTACCTCTCTCCCCACAGTGCTTGTTTAGCCCAGCTGCAAAATGCTAAAAATACTTTCTCTGTGAGACACTATTTATTTTAATAGCTGATTATTAAACTAAAAAGAATCATTCTGCAAATGAGGCCCCATAATTAAACTTTAAAAAGCTACACAACACAATGCTGTGCAGAAGAGTCCCTTAAATATACAATCCAGCGTCCATGTAGAAAGAGATGAAATGCTTGGACATGGATTTATCCACAAAAATGTTCTTCCAATTGGGCATATAAGTTTTATAATCTCTATGTATATTATTAAAACTACTATGAAAGAGGTTGATTCTTTATGCATAATCAGTTCCCATTGAATTTAAATTACTTCTAGTAAAACACCGATGCAGATAAAATGCTCTAAATGTACAGAATATTAAGCAAATGTTTATATTAAAAAACTGCTTTCAGGTGAAAACGTGCTCAGTGAAGCACAACCCCCAGAGTGCCTTGCAGAATATTAATGCTCAGCAGATCACAAGATGACAACAAGTGTTCCTATGTAGAAGCTGGAGATGGGATAAAAGGTAACGTTCAGATGACAAGCCTCAACAAAAGAAATGTGCAAACACATGGGGTGTGATACTATTGAGATGTAAATGAGGTTAGGAATATATGGAATCAAACCTGCTCAGAGTCAGGAGCGCCTTGTAAAACAGGGACAGCAGCATGTTCAGCAGGAGCAGCTCCGGCTGGCTGGCATGCCCACCAGAATTTGCATAAGGACTATCTACCTGGGAGAAGCAGTATGTGAACAGAAACAATATTTTAGGAGAATTCTAATGTAGCTCCTGCTCGAGAAGCATGCAAACGAGACTACCTGAGCCAGCCTCTTTGGAAGCTATGGGATCTGGGAGCAGAATCCAAACTTCAGGTTCAGGCTAAGATCTGGTTGATGTGGAGAAAACCAAAACCACAGAAAGGAGAGGCTGAAGACTATAGATGTCAGCAAGTGAACCTGCAAGGGAAACCAGCACTTGGGTGTGTTTTTTACAGAAACGAGGAGAAAAGGGAGAAAGGAGCAATTCTTTCTTGGAAATTGGAAATACAAGTTAATACCCTTCCTTGGGAGTGTGGGTACCAAACCCACTTCATACAAAATGCTCCTAAATGCAAGTTTTTTATCACCCTCACTTGGCTGGACAGAGGAAATAAAGCCATCGAGAGCTTCAGCTCCTCTTTGGCCAGACCAGCAGAAGTGATCCTCTCATGAGCAGCATAGAGGAGCTGGAAGACAACCAGAGGAACAGTAGCTCTTCTAAACTCAATTACCTAGGCAGCTGAGTGGCAATAACAGCCTCTTGCTCCTAGAAAGATGACCTAATTTAGGTCACTCTAATAATCTAGATAACTGATCTTGATTAGTTGTCCAGATTCTCTTAGTAACCTGTACAGACAGAGATCTACAAAGAAAAAATAAAATAAAAAATGTTTAAAATGCAATTTGTACTATCCTAAGCAAGCATAATCTGTTGGTGGATTTCTCTTCCATTTTTATCTCATGGTGGTATGTTTGTTTAGCAATGCACCCCCCACTCTTGTTGCTTATGGAAAGAGCCCAGACTACACACCTCAATACATTTCTCTCCTAGATCCCCTTCCAAACAGAAGAGAGTCCAAATCAAGAGTCAATAATTTTCTGAGGCCAGTACCCCATGGGTTGTATAGGTATTCCTCAGGGTTGAGTTCTACTGGATCAGAACAGGTCTAAATTATAGATATTTACTGTCTTAATTGTGCTGCCCGTGGGTTTAAAGACTAACAATCTCTGTTTGGAAAGAGCCAAAGGAACAGAAAATTTTATTACACTGGCAAAACTACATATTTATTAGTACTGCTTAGTACTTATATATTTATTAGACTGCTTTTGAGAGCTTTAGCAATAGAGCTCTGTCTACCTGGTAAATACATCCCAGTTGTAACCCTAAGTGTTTGTATCTGACTCAGATTTTACCCACCTATTTATAACACTCCCCATCTACCTTGATGACAATGGGCTTAGGATGTGCCCCTCCAGCTCCACCATTTCATAGAGAGCCTGCATGATTTCTTTCAACCCCAAAACTGGAACTGCTGTATTATGTAAATGTTATTGCTCCAAACAAAAGATTGGTGTTGGCCTAGTAATTAACTGTCTGGTTAATTAAACCTCTTTCCCTTTGCTCAGCAACCTGCATTCATGTGCATATACAGGCTGCTACAAAAATAAACTAATAAGCTTTACATTGTCAGTGCACAATTGCTGGGAGATTGGCAATAACAAAAAATTTAAGTCTTCTTCTGGAAGCTGAAAATCTATTAAAAATGGAAATGCAGCTTTTCTGCAAGAAGTGGAAATCCAATAAAAATGTGAATTTTGTCATGTGGAGTGATGGATTTGGAGCACTCAAGAAGGACAAATGAATCATGCTGAGCTGTTAATATCCCTGCCAGTTCTATGGCTTCCACGAGCATGTGAAACTGTCTTTGTTTGCTTTCCTAACAACCATCTCTTAAAAGATTCCCTGGGAACATAGGAAGCTTCTGTAGTGGGATAATTGTTTCAGCAGCTTGGACACTGGGTTTTTTATGAGTAATAGAGGACTCAGATCATTACATGGAGTGTAATACTTGACGTCAATGGGAGTGCTGACTGTAATACACAAAGATGATTAAAAAATAATACTCCTCTAAGAGCAGAAAGTGGTATTCATTGGTTAATTTATACATTGGTTTGATGCTGCTGTGAATTTCTGGTTTATTATTTTTTAATAATAGTAATAATACTTGTATTTATTAGACAGAGGTAGTAAAGACTGTGAATTATTCAACGTTAACAGAGATAGAATCACTTCACAGATGCATCAGAGTATTTGGGGTTTGTGCCCACTAATGCCTTAAAAATAGAGCCTTACACATCTAGGACTTCATTTACAAAGGTCTGTCATCCACCTTTGAATCTACCTGCATTTTATAGCAGGATACTATATAAGCATTTATAAAATGTTTATAAACTATAATATTATTGTCTAGGTTAGTAAAATTAATCTTTGAAGAACCAAAAGCTTAGGAAAATAGATTCATGTATACAGTTTGAGGCAAACATTTTTCAATTGACATAAGCAGATATACGGTTCTAAAAAGTAAATAAAAATTATTTCCTCTAATCTGTCTCATGGGGAACTGCCTCCTCTGCAATAAACCAAACCAATCTCTCACCACATGACTAAGCAACTAATTAACTCAGGATAAGGGCACAAAATATGAGTAAAAAGACATTGCTCAGTACCTTGAACAAGAGTTCCAAAGGTATTTTCTATTTATCTATATTAAAAACAAACAAACAACAACAACCCTTGTTCAAGGGGTTGTTGCCTTCTGCAACACATTCCAAACTGTGTGTGTATATATCTGCAGAGTTTAAATTTTGTATGCATATATATATATATATGCAAAGTTGAAAATTTGAGGAAATACTGTTAGGAATTCCTAATGGAATCCTCACATGTATATGGGTATTTATTTGATGAAGAAAAGGAAACTATTGAAAGAGTAAACATATTTCACAGCAGTAACACCATAATTACATACATTCAAATAATGTGAATAGGAAACAGGAGAATTCATCACAATTGAAAAATTATATTACTCTCTAATACAATGGGGGCTGAGGGGGCCCTTTGTTCTGTTGGGCTTTTGGTTTTATTTTTTAGAAACTCCAATACAGCAACTTGAAGTACTACTACAGAGATAAGAAAATGCCAAAAAAAAAAAGATAGAATAGTTTCAGTCTGTGGAGGTAAAAAAGAAGTATCAAATATATGGCCTAGAATATGACTTTTAGAGTTAATTATTTAGAAACAGCTCAAGCTGCTGTGCAGCTCCTATTAATAGTCTGGAGAAATAATACCACTCTAAAGAATGTAGCAGATGGTGGTAAGACACTGAAAGGAAAAGCATTTTTGTTCCATGTGCTCCTAACGTTATCTGATCACCCAAGTCCTCAAGCATTCTGGTTTACTGGAGGTATCGGTTAAAAAATTAAAGAAGATCTGATATCGTGTTGGGACATGAATCTTAATGCCAAAATGGCACATATTTATTTCCTGTTAATGGCAGATGTATAATATGTGCTCCAGCTAAGGAACAGCATACTCAGGAAATTACATGATGGTCTATCATAAAGTTTGGGTACTGATAACAGAAAGAATGTATTTCAGAGAAGTGCAGATGCCTTATTTTATAAGCCCAGCATTTTTTATTATTAATGTGTGTACAGCACCATAGATAGCCACTAATGGATATGAAGTGATAAATCTGTTTTCTCAGTCTCTTTGTTGAGCCTTCTGGCCAAGCAAATTTACTATTATACTGGGAGCTTCTGACAGGATCTCTGAGGTGTAGGCACTTCAGATTTCCAGGAGTGGGGCTGGACTGGGAGCTAGTGCTCTTGTGACAGAGGAAAACGTCCTTGGTCCCCAGGGACAACTCTCTCCCTATTGCATCTCCTGCAGAAAGGGTGCAGAGGGCTGTTTGCATTCACGTGAGGTCAGGACAATTGCTTTTAACATGTAGTAATTTATGGCTTTGCTTTGGGAAGTTGTGCTCCCACTCCCCCAGACTGCCACCTCCCACCACACTTGGTGGCCTGCCAAACACCCATTGATTTTAACAGTGCAAGAGGCAGGACCTGGAGAAGAAAGCCAAAGCAGGGTGCTCCTCAGGGAATGGGTGTGCCCAGACTGGACCCCTCACACCAGCACTAGCAGCAGGGGCTCAGCTCAGGCCCCCCTGTCCCCATTACACAGCAGGAGCTGTGTGTAGACCTTGGCCAGGCAGGTCCCTCAGCACTGTGCTGCCATCGAGCCACCAGCCTGAACCCCAGAGCTGAATCTGTGTGTGACACATGGCAGCACATTTTCATCCTCAGTCATGGTGAGAGGCTGAAATCAAAGGGTAACTACTAGTCAACCCCCTTTTCATTACTCTCCCATCACTGTTTTCCATTACCGAGCACTGGATACTTCCTAATTGATGCTTTCAATTCCTAGTAATTAATTGTAGCTAGACTTCTTTTCATCTCTTGAAATACATAATATCACAATGGGCTCAAACAGAAGAGTGTAAAAGCAATCTATATTACTGCTAAATAATCATCTTCACTGGGTTTTATCTTAGCTTTACATGCCTTTCATCTGCTTCACAAACATTAAAACTCATTTAATATGCTTTTAAAAAATGAATAAGGTACTATAAAAAGAGCATATTAATGGTTGTACATATAATTTTAGTCAGGTTTATTATTTGGTGTACTGTAAATCAAATTGAGTACAAATATTAGTACTGACAATGTGTGTATAATTAGTTTTTAATCTTTACTGCCTGAACATGTATCCATTGTAAAGGAGTAGGCACAGGCTTCTGAGCCATATCTGGGCATATAAATAGCACATTTAGATGCACGCCACTGTAATTTATACATATATTGCTCACACACAACCCTGTGATGACTTAGTTGTGGTTTTCAGTAGCTAAGCATACAAAATGCTTGGAAGAATTTCAGAGCTATTTTAAAGAAAATTAGTAACTGGGAACTTAGATGATCACATTTTCTGGTCTCTTATAATTTCCTCATCTGAAAATATATCAATAAATTCTCCCATTACAAGTAATATAGGGTTGGGGACTTTTTTCCCCTCACTACACCTTTCAAAAGTCCTACCAAGACAGAAATGTCACAGAACACTTTAATAGTAACTCTTCTGTAAACTATCAAAGGACAGAGTTCACCAAGACAATCATCCCAGGGTGAGGATAAAAGGATTATATACTTTTTACATAAAGCCATTATATTGTTATTAAATGTCATAAAGAGCTTTCAACTACTCTGAGAAATATATTCTGTATATCACAGAAAATATCACTTAAGTTCTAAAATGTATTGTCTTTGCATTTATTGGATATACTAAAACATGACTAAATGATCAGATTACCAAAAAAAAAACCCCCAATAAAATCTAATTTTATTTTCCCATTCCCTTTCTCTTAGCACTCTACCAAAGCACGAGCTGACAAGTGACAATGATTTCTTATTGTACTGCATGAACGCCTTAAGCTTCTCAATAAATGTATCCTTTTACCTTCTACTTAAAAAATGTATCTAGATTAATACTTAACAGAGTGAATTTTAGTATAACAGGACTTATGACATTGAATATCACTGATCTGCCTGCAGAAAGGTGGAAGGATTCAATGTACATCAGAACTATGCACCACACCAAGGAAGCACAAGATGTAATGTAAACTAGAAGGGTACATTCTATCAACTAAAAGTAGCTATTAAATCTCCCAAAACTCAATATTTGTTAGCCAGATCAGGAGTGATACAGAAGAAGAAAAAGAAGAGCTGAAATATTTGAGACAGAAATACTTGACCCAATACTCTCGCCCCTATAAATTAAGGTACATTAGGGAAGGCTGAGCCCTTTTACAAATCTCAGCCCATTATCAAGATTGAAGAGATCTAACAGTGCTGTTTAACAGCATTCTGAAGGATTCAGACCCATTTTCCTACACTTTCTATTTTTACATATGTTCACACTCAAGATGTTACAAATAAACTCTTGATTTCATACTATCCCTCCATGGGAGAATTGCTGGTTGATTGTGATCCTACAATGTCTGAGTTTCTCTGACTTCCCACTTCAGGTCACGAGAGAATTTTTTTTTCAACTTGGCACAACCTGCTGGTGATAGGAATTCTTTGCCCTTCTTTTACTGAAGGTCTACAAAGCCTAGAGAGTTAAAATGATTAAGAATAGTATCTCAACATTCAGATGTAACAAAGATGTGTCTATTAGCTGATTGTCTGTGCCCACTGGGGGCAGAAAGGACCCTCTCCCCACAGAGCACTGGCAGATGCCCAGAGCTGCTTATGCTTAAAAGGATTGTTATGAACTCTCTGCATTTTGACACGGCACCTTGTACCTACTGGGTTGTGTGGAGACTTGTGAGTCTGCAGAGTCCAGACAACAGAAGACCTCCTACAAACTGCCAGTTGTTTGGAGAAGACTCTGTTAGCCCCAGCACTGTGCACCAGTGAAACATCAGGGGTGGGGAGAGAAAGTATTGGTGAGGATTCACCCTGGAAGCATTTCCTCACCTCAAATTTCCCCTTCCTCTTTTCAATCTACTTGTCCCATGCAAATATCATGGAAAAGTCTATTTTTACATATATTCACACTCAAGATGTTACAAATAAACTCTTGATTTCATACTGACCCTTCATGGGAGAACTGCTGGTTGATTTCTTAGTGACAGGAGTGAAAATGCTCACAGTTAATATTTCATAGAAACCAAAGGCAGGTTCTGCTATAATGTTAATATATCTTCAAACAGAAAAATTGTTGCTTTGAATTATTTTGATTTGTCAGCAATTTTACTGTAAAAAAGAATGGACGGCTAAAGTAGATTGCTAATAGCATAAAATCTCCTGCACTGACATAAAAAAACCCCAAAAAGATACATTTTGGCCTAAATCTGTAAATCTAGCAGTTTGAAATCATGTCAACCTGCTTTGGCCACAAGATAATGGCACAAGAATTAAGCTTCCAGATCCAGGGAAAGATAAAAAGATGCACCTACAGAAAACAGAATGGAAGCACACTGGGTATCACAAAGAAAAAAAACTCTTAAGAGATCAGAGTAGGATAACAGGAATGAATAATAAGAGTGTAGGAAAATTCACCAAAAAATGAAGAGCTCATGTTGGAAGTTAAGATTTTGCTATGAAATATTAATTTTGGAAGATTAGTACCTGTCCCCTAAAAGAGAAGTCTAGGGGAAACTATGAGCTCTTATCTCAGAAAAGATGGAAATCTTGCACAGATTTAATAGATCTTGGAAATCCATGTCATACTGTAAGGAAAAAAATACAACCTCTTGCAGACCTATGACATGTGTAAGCAGATAAAACCTTCTCCTGCACACTCTATCCTTGAGACATGGAAGAACTTTATAGAAAATCATAAGAATTCGTTATAAAAATCATACAGAAACCAACCTGAGTTCTCCTCCAGTAAAAGCAGGTATCTTATCAAGAGAAAACAGATGGGAACAGTGCTCAGAATCCATAGGTAAACTGCAGTGGAATTATAAAGGTATATTGTGAAAGTGTCACAGTGTTGGACAATAGTATTGATACAATCTCTCAACATCTTCATACAAAGAAGTGGAATAGATAAATGAAGAAAAGCTCAGTGAAGGATGAGGAATGCAGCTCTCCTGTGCCTTTAAGACCAAAGAAGTTGAGTGTATAGTTCTGATAGCAATTCAATAGGCTTTCCTGCCTTATTTTAGTGGGAGTTAAATGCTAAGTCTCTTGGGCACCTTTGAAAATCTCTACCAAAATCTTTTAGACTTACAGCTTGGCGAGTATTTTGAACAGAGAAGGGGTTAAATGAAATCACCTCTTCCCAATGGACTAAAGAAATTCAATTCAAACTTTTTTCCCTTCAGCTGAAAATCAGATTTGAATGCTCTGATTCCTCATGCATCTTCAAGATTTATTCATGAGTCATAGCTGAATGCACTATATGTTGTATTCATATGAACAAACACACAGATATATATAAAAAAATCACTTCCATTATCTAGATAGATGTATGTTTGTCAGCAGCTGAAAGAATATCACCCCTGCAAGTTATAACTATTCAGTGACTCTTTTAAAAGCATCATTCAGGCATTGTACAACATAACTACAGCATATGCAATGACCTTTAAGGGTATCTTCTTTCCCATTATCTCAACACTGTGAAATAGTGATACTGAAATCTTTGTAATATCTGCACAGGAGCTATTTATTTTAAAATCATTTCCCCCAGTAAACCAACCATAATTTTATTAAGAGTAGCAAGAAGCTGATAGGGTATTCAAAAGAACACTAACGTGCTATTCACCTCAGCTTCTTTTACAAAGAATCTCTTCCTTCATTTGTATTTCAGCAAAAGGGCACATGATAATTTTAATTCTTTATTAAACTTTTTCAATTAAATTTCTAAAACCTTATCGGGTTTAGAGCATCTTCAGGGAACAAAACTTTCATAATAACAATACCATGGAAGCTTGTAATCTTTAAAATGACTCATTCACTATGATTAATTTACCCTTTATTTGTATCTGTACATCTAAAGGGCAAATGTCACTTTTAGAGTTATTTCAGACAGAAAATTCTATACAGAATTTTCCTTTAGATGTAGGTCACATCATTTATGAGTAACTGTCATGACTGACTCATTGCATTTTCTGTCAATGTTGAGCTTCTGCTTATTTCAGAAATCTCTCTTGAAGAAGAAACATTGCTTATAGGCTGTGAAAGACATCACACAGCTAAGCCAAGTAATATTGCTCTAATTAACAGAGGCTGACTATTGTCATATGAGTACACAAAGTAATGCTGAGTGCCTTATGTCTCTGCTCCTGCAAGGTCATTACAGGATTTTGCACTGATGGCATGAGCAGCTTTTAAGAGTGCTGCAGGAAGAAATTCTCTTCAGTAGGCCATGGTATAGAATAAGTTCTAAAAAAGAAATTGCAAATAATACTAAAATGGCCATTAGGGTCATGTTTGTCTCAAAACAGAGCATATAACTATCAACAGTAATTCCCCACACACATACTGACACAAAAATCCAGACATCCTTTAAAATTGTCTCCTTCAGTAACAGGATGAAGTGCAAAATCAGGGAAAGAGGGAACACAGCAATGCCCAGGTGTGAGGCCAAGAGGCCCTGGGGATTGCACAAGTAAAGTGCAAGAGCTCCTACACCTCTCTCTCTATTGGGGTTGGGGGAGTGAAGGCAGAGAAAAAGAGCATGTGCAACCATAAAAAAAGAAAGAAAGAAAATTAGATTGTATTTTGGGAAAGTGCTACTGCCAGTAATCCATCTATATTTAAATCATTTCTTTGTTTACCTGGACCTGCATTAAAATGCCTCATATGATTGAAATGATGTTTGGCAACATCCCTTTTAGTGGCTGCCTTCAAGGAACAAGGTCATTTCCTCAGTCACCAGCCAGCCACCTACACACAGTCACAACCTGGTCACTTACAGGCTTCTTTTCAGCCTTTTAATGAACCTGCCACAACACAGAGCTTTTCTGAACAGCACAATACACAACCTGGCAACAGGTACAACAGGGCAAAAATCGTGTTTCTAACCTTGATGGTGGTCCATCACCTGGAGCAGGAGATCACTTGTGATGTGCTAAGTAAGACTGAGTTGGACATCTTTCAGGATGTCCTGAAGGAAAGAGTTAAGAATGAAGATGCTTTTATTTCTAGTATTTTTTTCCCCCAACCAAATGATTTCTCAGCTGCAGTTAATCTACAAGGAAAATTGATCAAATCAGTAGTTACTACTCCAGAAAAAATAAATTATTTTGCTGATACTGCTTGCTTTATCAGGCAGATTTCTTTGCCACTCTCTTTTCTTCCATTGTCTTGATCATCTGCCTGTAACTCTTTTTCCATTTATTACCAGTAGTGGTATCTTACTGTATTTCATTGCCATGGGGTGTGTGGCCTTGACTAGTTATCAGCTCATTTCACAGCTCTGCTGTTTGAGCTACTGCCAAAAAGACTGGTTCTTGGTTTTGTTACAAGCTTTGGAAAAGTTGATAACTTGGACAAAGACACTTTTTCTTTCTGTGCAGTTTCTCTTCCAGATGGTTGACATTACTTTGAGCAGTTCTCTCTTCTCAGTTTTGAAATTATTTGGTCTGGCAGTGACTTTTATTTTGTATTTTTAGAGTCTATGAGCTGCATTTGTATCCTGTCTAAATTCACCTTTTGATGTCAGTGAAGCTATAGCAGCTTGCATAGTGTGATGGTCTTGCTTCATCAGTGGGTCAATTATAACTCCAAATGAAGTTGAAAACACTTTTCAAATTGCACCATTAACTCAAAGTTGTTTGTTTTGGTTTTTTCCCAAATCATGTAATTATTACTAGATTATCAGCTAATATTATTAGTCAAACATAGCTGGAAGTAGGATTTTCCTGCTGTGGACAAGTGATTTGAAGTGCTCCAGCCAGTTTTATGTTCCTTATCTAATTATGATTAATCATCTTTTGGATATAAGAAAAAGTAGTGTTTAAGATGTAGTACAGGACACAAAACTGCATTAATTAGGACATTCATGAGGATTCATGTTAGGTTATTACATCATATGCTTAAAGTCAGGGATGAAATTCAAGTTTGCTTGACAGATCTGACAAGGAATATTTTATCTGGGTTGATTTCACCAGAATTTGGATATTCAAAAGAAAAAAAAAAGAAATTGCATTTTAAAAAATGTTACTTTGTTACTTAGATGTACTTATAAAGAATGTCCTAATAGGCACAATGGGTGACTTTGCAGTGTCTTAGGCCACCTGAGCTACGTAGACTTCTCTAAGTGAAGCTAGTAGATGATAAACATAGGATCTATATGTATAATGTATGTATAACATATATACATACACACACACAATGGGCAACTTTGCAGTTTTAGTCCACCTGAGCTACACAAGCTTCTGTAAATAAAGCTGGTAGAATACAAGCATAAATTACTGAGTAATTAATGGGAAAAAAATCTACCTTTTCTTCTGATTTTACCTTAAATATCAAGAATTTATTTATGATGCTGACCCAACCCACTGGGAACGCAACTCTTGGGAAGCAGATGAAGTCCATACATCCTCATTCTGACCTTCCTCTGCTGCTGGAGGAGCCAGCCAGCACATGGCAGAGCAGTTATGTGCTCCAGCAGGAATTTTCCAACGGCAACGAAACAAATTAGAATTTAGGTCTCATTGTCATCTGTGAGAGCTATTCCATTGACTTTAAGTGAGCCAGGATTTCATCATGGGCTGTACAATTACTGTTTCGTTATATTATTTCCTCTGGACTAGATGGTTGTGACAGTTTTGTTTCAAAAAAGAAACACTGGCAAAACAGAAAATACTTCTCTACAAAAAGTAATTTCTCCTCTTCAGTATCAAAGTCTAAATCTTGAAATGTTTTCTTTTAAACTACATCTACTAAAGCTCTTTCAAAACAAAATTGAAGTTCTGCCAGGAAGTCTACAAGGTATATTTATGGATTAAATAACTCTGTATTGGGAGAAAAAGCTTTGAGATGGAATCATTCAGCCTTGAAAAACAGAAGGATGAGAAAAGACTTCATTATGTGTAGTTAGGAAAGAGCTGTTTATACTACAGGAGAATAATGAGAACTCAGTGATCTGAATCTAGTAGATCCAGTTAGAAATGGCATTAGATAAATACAAGGGAGAAGTGTAGGTTTGTACAGGTTTAGGCTCTGACATAGTCTGCAAATTGCTTAATGTCCCTTTGTCTCAGCCCCTTCCCACATGTAAAACACACTGTTGCCTTGGCCCATTAGCTCTCTAAGCTCCATGGAGCTGTAGATGCTCTCCCTGCCTGTGTCCACGCTACACCCAATGTTGTATATATGGGGGCTTCTAGGGACCAGATAAATACAAACAACAACAACAACTTTGAAAAAGGAATTCCATAGAGTTGGGAAATCTTCAAGATTGCTCTAAAGCAAGATCAGAATACAGAGTTAAAAGAAACTCTGTCTAGCATGTACTTACAATAATACTTAAAAAAAATACATGTCTAATCCAGTTATTCCCCGCGTTAGCTTTAGGGTGTGTAAGGAACTGACACATTTCTTGAAATTTAACAGATGAGCAATTTACAGTTAGATATTCAAATCAACTGGCTTTTATACCTCATTCAGTTGTAAGGATGTGTTTGTCTCCAATGGAGACAGAACCACCTGCCAATAGGGATCACATTGGAAAAAAAAAAGTACAGTTTCCCCTGAAATAAGAAAAAACCTTTAATTAGGATAACATCTTTCCCAGCTGGCTTCTTGAATAGGCACTTGAAATAATTTGATATATTGGTAGAAAGCAAATGAAATACATTAACTACACAAATTCTCAGCTTCTCTGCAGGTAGATTAATGTCTTCTAATTCAAGAACTCATGAATCTACAACTTGTTGTTAATCCTAATATTATTTTCTCTTGTTTATTAGCAGGACTCGTGCACAGCAAGCAATTTATGCATCTTGCTAGTTTTTGGACTTACATTCTATCCCAGAAAAACATGTTTTGCACTGCTTTGTAACCACAGTGAGCTCCACTGATGTGAGATATTTCTAAGGCCATTACACTTTATAGCAGTGTTTGCACCCACTACACTGAGCACTAAAAATAGGGTAGAGTGATTATGCAGCTGTGCAAGGTTCCCCAAAACAAGTCTCAGAATGACTACAGCTCAGGAGAGGAGCTCATTTACCATCGCGTTGTAGAATCCAAACTGCAGTAACTCTCTTCCAAAAGCCTGTATTGACCACAGGCCCCTTCCAATGACAACATCTAGGGGTTTCTCTGTGTATGTCATTGTGATAAAGGCTCACAGACAACTTACTGATTGGCTCTGCAGCTGTTAAGGCCCAGGATGCCACTCAGACTCTCATTCATGACATCATGCCATGTAGCAAATTAAAAAAGGACCTTTTATTTCCTGTTCATTTGAGCAGCAAGTATTCACCCTGCATTTCTCCTGCAGACTAAAGAAAGGTGAGCAGTATGCTAAAGCATGTACTGGAGAGAGCAGAAGAATGGAATTCTTGGTAGTTATTAGAAATGGAATTTAATAAAAAAAGTATTAAACTCATTGTACCCCGTCCAATAAAATCAGAAACATCATATGAATACGAAAAAAAGATCATACAGTATGGAATATGGAAAATGTTTGAACAATAATTACTTTGGTTTGACATTATTCTTTACAACAGCTTTGAGAGCACAGTTTTTGTTAGAGGACTCTGACATTAAGTGAAATGGCTCAAATGAAAAAAAAACGACTGGATTGCAGGTTTGATAATGTTTTAAGGTAGAACTGTCATTTCAACTGCTATTGGATTGTGGCAGATGGTAGGGTCAGGCACAACACACCTCTCTTGATTCCAAATTCAAGTCTAAAATTGGCTATGCTAACTCCACAGCAAAGATGGCTACTCTGGAGTCACAAACAATAACATGGACTAGGAAGAAAAACCCAAGCAATGAACTACTACAAAGCATCACCTGGCTTCTGAAGGAATAACACAGACTGAAATGAGTCCAGAGTCCAGGTAAAATAACACCAGGGTCACGGTCCCTGAATGGGCATACAGCAGTCACACAGTGCCCGCAGGGATATCCCAACCTCCCTTCTTGAAATACTGAGAGTTAAGAGGCTAGGGGGAAAAGTAGGTCTTATGCCTACAATTTAGGAAAAACTACAATCACTGTATACAAGATCAGGGAGATGAGTCAAGTGGTCTTCTGCGTCCTTTTGGCTTATGATCTGTGACTATGCATTAGCTTGTCTCAAAAAAACCTCAACCAACCATCAGCAAACCCAACCAAAAACAACAACCACCAACAAAACCAACCAGACAAGCCAACCCAACCACCCCATTCACTGAAAGCTAAACAAGACTCTTGGAAATGGCACCAAACATGGGCAGACAGACACAAAT
>VYZX01007293.1:296347-330013 GCA_013401335.1 Brachypteracias leptosomus | reverse complement strand
CCAACTCGGGGCCCACAGCCCAGGCCCCAGCACTTCAGTAGATTAAACAGCATTTATAGACACAGACATGGGTGCAATCTCACCCATGCCAGCAAATAACATCTCCCCCTTTCTTTCCCAATCTAGGAAGCATCCTCTTTTCCCACTATTATTTACTTCAAACTTCACATTTGCAATCTCATTCAGTCTCTAGCCCTTTCTGTTAAAAACTGAACTCAACTACTGTGAGTTCTGCAGACCTCTGGACATGGAGATATTTGACAGTACATGGGTAGGGTGGACTTCAGGAGCCTGTTTGTAATCTCAATGTAGAATGTAGGTATCTAATCAGGCTATAGAAACCCACCAAGGAAAAAAGTGCATTACAGTTTCGAAATCAAGTCTGAGTATATATTTAGCCTATGTAAATTTCAAGTAGTTTTAAATACATTTTGAGATAGAGATTAATATTTCAATGACAACGCCTTGCAAGTTGAAGAATAATAATATCAAAACCTAGATGATTAAGATTCTAAAAATGGATGGCAAACTTGCCCCAACATCATTTCTGTAGCAAAGCAAGGAGGAAGTCACTAAAAAAAAAATAAAAAAATAATCCCTTCCTTTCTCATTCATCTTAGCAACCTGAACTAGCTGAGACCCTAACAGCAGGTGCAAATTGCAACAGGGCTTTCATTCCACACATAGAGCTCATATTATCATCACTGGGAACTCAGCAAATGGATTCAAGGAATTGTGCAGCCATAATTCTTTAACTGTTACACATGAACACATTTGTCAAAATTATCTGGAACATAACAAGTGCTTGATAAGACAGTCAGACCACGGCACAAATAAAATGTGTTCTTCATGCTGAATCTCTCGTTATGAAGAAAGCTGAGAAAATGCAAAGATTTTTGCTCTCTAAGGAAATAGCAGCATGTAAAAACCAAAAATGCTCTTTCTGAAGTGACGTTTTGCAATGAAGTGATGCTGCAAGATTATCTGGACAGCAAAAGGTTTGTGTGGCCTAGTTCCTAAGCACAGATAGCATTCACTTCTCTAACTGTCAAACCCCTTTCACAGTATTTTAATTTGCAAAAGAACCTGACTTCACTATGGAAATGTTATGATAAAGCCTAAAAAGAATTTATCTGATCAAAGAATGTGTTACCACCATGGGGAGATTTCCTTCAAATCTTGCATAATAGCAATAATAAATACAACCCACTTTTGTACAGAAACAGATAATGGGAACAGAAGGAAAAAACCTTGAAATTTTCATTAATAAGATTATATTTCAGAAGTGAAGGGAAGAATATTCACTCATAATTAAGGTTTATAAAAAGCCACCTAAGATGCTAATGTTTCCTCAGTAACATCTGCTTGTCATAGTACTATGCAATCAAGTCAGCAGCTGAAGACTGACAATCACCTACTGTAATGTATTTTGGATTATGGATTCAGGATCATTTAGAGATGTTGATTCCTAGTGGTTATGTATGAATTACAATATGTACCAAGTTACCTAAAGAATAATTTAATTCCAAAATTTAAATAGTGTCTCAGTGATGAATGAAAACACCATCTGCAGCTTCATAATAATTTGTTAATTGAGTATAGAATACATGGAATTAAAATCACTGCTGTCACCCTGTAAGTTTTAAGGTAAGCCACTTAATGCAGTCATTCAGTGCAGGTACAAACACCAAAGCATTACACAGCCAGTCTATGAAAAACTGTGCTCCTCAGTTCCAGGGCTGTATCAGTCATGCAACAAGAACTAAAACTTGGAAATACATTTTTCACTAGACCCCCAAAACTTGCTGATTTTGGAGGGTTTATATTTAAGCCACTTAATAGTCTTTAGAGATACATTAGAAATGAGATCCCTGAAATCCAGGGTAAATAGGAAACATAAGCCTGCACTAACCAAAAGAGTCAGAAAAGTTGTGCTGAAAACATGAGAAATAACTCTCATTGTCACTGTAATGACAGGGAACAATTTCATTTTCCTTGGACAAGTACAATGCCAGTATAGACTCAGCCTTAAATCTCTAATTTCTCTGATTTTCCCCAGTATGTGAACACATCTCTGCAGAGAAAAAAGTATGAAAGTCTGAGCTAGCCTTGTCTCTAATAGGCAAATAGTTCAGCTACTAGTCAACTAAGTACCTTCAGGATTAGGCTGCTTCCATTTAATCTTTGTGCCTTTGCTGTCTGAGGAATACTGACACATCCCCAGGCAAGAGCTATAATCCTGATCAAGGATCCAGGAAGCCCAACTCAAACTGCTTTCAGGGTCGAGCACAAAAGGCAGGGAAACAAACTGTAGAAAGATGCCAAAGTCCTATTGTAAATAAGGTGGGCAGAAGAAATCAAATCTTAGGATATACTTTTTGCCTGGGTTATTATACACTGCTGCTCAGCAGTGCTGATCACACAACCACAGAAGTCTCAGCCAGCTGCCCTACACCACAGCCTGTGCTCTGCCTCATCTGGCAGAGAGAGAGGGAGACCTGGAATTTCAGGATACCTAAGTGGCCTAAGCTCTAAGAATATATTGATATTCCTGAAATCTGAACACCTTCTGAGCCTTTTATCCCCTTTAAAATATGTCTCTGACACCAGATGCTTGCCCTAATATTGTCAGTTCTTCTCTTTATAGTGCTATGAACATTTCAGCAACAATTCTGAGATAGATACCTTTTTCTAGAATCTTACTGGAGATCAGTAAGCCTAGTCAAGTATGTTTGGTTTAAATGCACAGCAAATTTCTGCCTCCAGATAACATGTTTCAGTATTGATCACTGAAACTGTGAGCAATCTATACTCCTGCTGCCTCTCACCTCCCTCAACTTGCAGAATTACAACAAACCTTCCTGTACCCCTCTCCTGTGTGGGCAGAGGAGGGTTAGGAAGCAGTGAGACACTTTTTCCTCACTTGATGTTACCATCAGTAAATTTGAGTAGTAAAAGAAAACAGAAGAGCAGTAGATCAAATATATTTATCAATGATATAAGATGTTCTCAAACACACAGTGTACCAGGAGGAAAAAGTTGTAGTAAAGGAAGGATACATACTATATAGATCTGATGGGATATCATTAAACTATTTAACTATATAAAGTTACATAAAATGAGTAGCCTTTAGAGTGGCTAAAAAAAATGTACAAATCATTTGAAGCAGAACATATATGATATTATTATAAACATATGCAATATGATTCTCTGTATTACCTGTTCATGAGTTACCTCACCTCCTCCTGTGTCTGACCCTACTTGCCCCCTGCTTACCCTCACCAGGCCTGATCCTGACCCCTCACTCATATGATGACATCCTGGCCTGGCTTCATCCCATCCCCATGGAGGAGACTGATGGGTCATGCTGGTCCAAGGGGCCTCACAGTTCCTGGTCCCCAGGGAGATTCTGGCCTCATTGCACCTTCACAGTCTCAAGAGTGTAATCTTTTTTTTTAAGTAAAATATCAAAATGTGATTTGAAAAATTTCACCAGTTCTTCCCCTAAATGTTTTTCACGAGAAGCTTAACGAAGTGACCCCTTTTCCACTAGTTTCAATAAATTAGCTCCTGAGCATCTGTAATTGTCATGTTGCAAGCACTACCTATGAGCATAACCTCTCCCATCACCTGCAGAACAATTTCATTCTTAGGTCAAAGGAATGTCCTTTGTTGAATACTACTTATGTTTTATAGGAACTCTGAAAAAAATTATTTCTCTCCCCCATGGCCATGTGATACCACATGATCTCAGAAGATAATTGAGACAGATGTGCTTTACACTAATTGCTTTGGAGGTTCTCTGACACTGAAGGTCTGTAGTTATCTGCCAATTCTCCAAACCCCTGAAATAAATGCTCAGCACATGGACTTTATAGAAACAGTATGGAATTACTAGGAAGAATTATCACTCAATCCCCTCTCCATCTTCACATGTATGTGGTGTTCCAAAGGTCACTGCCTTTCAGGCAGCACTTCCATTTGTTCCAATACCCTGGCAAGACTTTGGTCTGGTTTGAGGATGAGGTCACACCCACTCTCTATCCCTTTCAGCTGGCCACGTCTCAGGGATCTGACCGGAGCTCAGCTGCTATACTCACAAAAAGAAATCACTGGAATACATACATAGGAAGCTCCTCTCCACGATAGGAATTGACCTGCAGCTAAGAATAGAAGTATTGAAATGTCATAGGACCAACCACCAGAAGATTTTATCTTGCCTAGAACCTAGTATCATATCCATTGTAGTTTCTAAATTTTCCTCTGATAGATAAGGTACTTTGAGAATAAGAAAACCAAATAGAAGACATAGGGAAAGAGAATGTCTTTGATTTGACATAGATGAAAGAAGTGAACAAACATGTGGGTGCACAGTCCCTTAACCAGATCAGACTCAAATTTCAAGCTAAAACTAGTATTGGAATCAATAGCTCTTAGTTTAACCTAGAATCAACACAGATTTTTAATTAAAAAATTATCGAAGACTTAAAATTGTATCTAGTCTTGCCACATGTTCAAACAAACATTTACCTACCATAACCATTTCAAGAAAATTATCACATTGTGTTTTACAAGCTGTCAGAGAACAGCAGACTTAATATTACACTCAGCTTTTACTAGATACAATATTCTCTGTTAAATATCTCCCCAATTAGACATCTTCAGTTTTCACGTTCCTGCTCTTTTCATTTTATACCCTTAGGTGCTGGCTTCTCTCATGTAGGTCAGTTGGTGAAAAAGCAACGTGTCTCTGTTGATAGCTGAATGGTTTGGGACTCAAGAATCAATCTCTCTCTCTCTTCACACATATGTACATGGGCACACACAATTCCTGTTTCTTTCTCTGCACTAATAGGCAGACAGATAGTGCTCTGTGTGTACAGATATATATCCCTATGGTACAAAACAGGGTTTTCTCCATAATAGCCAGTAAGGTAATTATGTCCCTATGTTCTGCAGCCAGTAACTAACTGCATCATCTTGCCAGAAGAGAGACTGTGACATACACCATAATCTGAAACGTATTACCTTCAGTGCTTTAATCAATGCTAACATTAACAGTGCTCATCTATGGCAAAGCAGGGAACTATCGACCCCCTAAAGACCTATGCTAAGATATGACAGTATTTTATCCTTCAATTTCATTTGTGTTTGCTGCTAATTAAAATCCCTGTGACATGTCTCTGGCCTTAACCCCAGCTGTAACCACGCTGGGGATTGGGCCTTTCTTTAGCAAAATTTCCAGAAGAAACCTGGGGACAACGGTAGCACAGGAACAAGCCAGCCAGAAATCCCAGGTAATTCATTAAGGAAGCAAAGCAAAGTCACACGGATGTACAGAGACATGACTTGGTTCTGCAATGTCTCTGAAAGGAATTTAAAAAAACCCAAACAACTTTGAAAGAAAACTATTGGTTAAGTGTAAAGAAGTGAATTATTCCCACTGGACTCTATGGGAATATACGCCTGAGTTTAAGTTTGGACAGTGCTAGGAAGTTAAATCTGCATTTTTCACTCCTCTCCCAGGAACAACCTTCCCCTTTCTTTACTATTAAATCTTCTATAATTCAAAATACTTTATATTTTTTAATTATGTTTTCTAGGAACTGTTTCATTGTTACTGCTCTAATTAATAAATACATTGCAAATAAATCATTAGCATAACAGAAAACTCTCAACACTGGAACAAAAAAGTTCTCTCCGAAAAAGACAGTAAATCCTATTTTTTCCCATCCCCACTATATTTTGCCTTGCTTTGCTTAGCCAAAGGAGAAAAAAAAAATAAAAATCATTATCAGGTGAGAAGCAGGCAGCCCTTAACCCTTTCCAGGCATTTTACTAAGATCCATGGGTTAGAGATCAGCTGGACCAGTGTTTCATTCAAGTTCTTGAAACTCACCTGAAAGACAATGTACTTATACTACAGAGTAGAGAGGACTATGGAAATGGTCTTAAAGAAGCAGAAACCTGAATTTCCTTGTGAATACATAACTAGAGATGCTGAGAAGTTAGAAGCCATTTGTGCAGGTCTTAGAACATTATTGTGGGAAGATGAGGCAAGTTTGAGGCTGGAGTGATGAGAAAAGAAAGTGCTTATAAACATCCTCAGAGACACTTTGGAAAGTGGAAAGAACAACAGCTGAATGGAACCCTAAATTAGTTTGGGGTGATTGTTTTTGTTGCTGGCTTGGTGGGGGTTTTTTGTGATATTTTTTTTCCCACTCCTCTCCTATTACCAACTAAAAGCAATGAATGCTCATCCAAATAAAGTCCAAAACCACACAGACTGGACTGGTCCACTGGGGATCTTCCACATTGTCAGCTCAGACAGTTTCTACAGAGCAGAGTTAATGTGAAGCTTTATATTCATGGGGACCTGGCTCCTTTGGAGAGAGCAGTAGTGTCTGCACCCCCTGTGCCTCCAGAAAGCTTCATGCTGAAAAACTATGAGACCTTACAGTCAAGCTTCAGTAACTCTTCAGTTCCAATATTTTTTTGCCAAATTCTTTCAATTTTCTTCCTACATTTACCTTCCCTCTGGCAAAGAAGTAATTTAAGAGAAAAATACATTTTAAGGGAGTAACAACCCAGTTGAGATGAAAAGCAGTCAGGATTTTAAGGTAAGCTTTAGCTGCTATCAGTTGTGCTGTGATGATAATGTTGGTGTTTCATGATGCCACCTGCAGCTCCTGTGATAGATGGGATTGTGTGTTTTGTTTTGATACACTGGAGAGGTACCCCAGAAATGTTGTGTGTTTCCTGGTCATAAAACATGACTGCCAATCCTCTCAGCCTCCCTGGAATCCAATCAAACTGAGGCACAGCAACCTATGAGAGTATGACTAGGAAGAAATAAAGAATAACATGTAGTGACTCTCATGAAATGCAGGATTATTTCTTTTAAGAGTAGTTACCACTTCCCACTGAAAAAGATTCTGGTACCTCTTCTACACTATCATACTTAACTACCAAGTGATCTTTGCTGAAATTAGTTGCAGTTACTCAAAGAAATTTTGAAAAAGGCTTGCAGAACACAGTCCATAATTGCTAAATCGTTTGATTTAGCAACATCTATGATTGGTATTATTTCATCCTTTTCATCCATGAGGTATATTTTCATAAAAATAAGCACACTTCAGCATTATTTATCATTTTAAATGCCATAATCCCATAATGCTCTATTTGAAACACTGATAATTAATTAAGCATGATTAAAGTTTTATGCTTTGCATATAACGGGTTAAAAAATAGTGTAATATTGCAATAAATTGGCAAATACTGAAACATTAATGTGTATTTTTAGGAATTCTAAAAAATATCCATCAGTTTAAGCAGCAACGTAATAAGGAAGCATATTCACAGAGGTATCATTTTATCCAAAGTCCATGATAAGAATTCTAGAAAATGTAATCCTGTTAGATCACACCAGTTAGGACTGAAAAATGCTACTTGACAATCTGCTGGTCACTAATGAAACATTACTGACACACACAGGGTGTGATTCTAATCTTGATACAGCTATAACGATATTGTCTTTAATAGGCTTTTATTTACAAATATGATCAAGATGTATTAAGCTGCACAGAAGCCACCAAGGAGTTCACAAGCAGAAGCAATAATAGACTGATGCTTAAATCAGCTGAAGGAATTGCCTTTCCCTACCACATGAAATGAAAAAGAAATATTGTCTGGAATACAAGATACAATTTTAAAATAGAGCAAATTATTCTGCTAGATGTATTCCATTGATTCCAATAGAAGTAGGCTTGGCTGGGAATTTGTTCTGTCTTGCAGGAGGACTCTGTTCAACTGGTTGGGAAGTGTGAGGACTCAGTTCTTCAGGAGAACTTCAGGCACATTAATACAGGCATTGACTGAAATGCAAATGTAATCTGTGTTTCCACCTCCCTTGCAATTATTTACCAGCCTGCTTAATCTAGTAACTAACTTTGTAAGAATGTGAGGGACAGACTCTTAGCTGAAAAGCTCAAATAGTTCCTTAACTGCAGTGGAACTTGTTTGGCTCACAGTAACACCGACTCTCTCCCAGACTGAGATTTCTCAGAAAGCAAAGTAAACAAAATCTGCTTTCCAAGTCACAACTCTAAAACGTATCCTGTAAACTGCATTTTTTCTTCTCCCTCAGGAACCGGAACCTTGAGAATACAAAAATGTCAGCTTTTAACAAATATTAACCTTTTAATTCCAGTTGCTCCTTCCAGAGGGTGGCTGCTGGGGTGATATGGAATACCGATGGGCTATCCATCACAGAGCTTCTGCCTATGGGTCATTGCACAGCCTTAAACAACCACAGGAACTAAAAGATAAATCTTTTGATGAAATACTTGCAATTCTTTAGAGACATTTTGAGCTAATGCCAGTGTTTATCCCAGAGTGGTTTCTCTGCTGTCAGCAGAAGCAAAGAGTGTTTATAATGCAGTTTGCATCAAGACTGAAACACAGCTCCACAGCCTGAGTCTGAGCATCAGGCAGCAAAGCACCTGGAGACTATTTTGTCTGCATTACTCTCAGTGCAGAATGCAAGATCAAAAGTCAGAGTTCACCAACAAGTATCCATATACAGAGTACGAGGCACTTTCTGAGATACTGAAATGGGAGCAATGCCTTTATCTCAAGTATTAGCAGCATTTTTATTCCTGCATTACCAAAGAGGATAGCCCTAAGCAGCAGCCTTCAGGCTTACAATTACACACAGAGGTCTGCAAAGAGATGTGGTTACACAGAGTGTTAAGGAAGAAACCCTCTAACCCAAAGAGGTTTGCAATGTGCCCAGCCCAGCTTTTAGAGAAAACATGCATAGTAGAAGCATTTTGTTTGATACGTGATATTTTATCTGCCAAATGCCAACCCCACAGTGCCAATGAAATGTCAGAGGACTTTGGTGGTGGTGTTCTGCCTTTTAGGAATAAATACAAGAGGAAGAAAAGAAAAAGAGATTGATTTTGACCACTACATAAACAGAAGCATCTTAGAGTGGGGGGGATCCTCACTCCTTTTGCCTTGCATCTATTTGCAATGGCTACTATATTTCAGCTGGTAGTCCCCAGGCTTCTGCAGGACCCTCCCATTTGTCAAAAGAAATACTACACTTCGTCCAAGTCTTGGAATAGGTTCTTCTCTTCCTGTGTTTCAGAAATCCAGGAAAAAAAAAAAAAGCAGTATGCCAGTTAAAAATAAATAATCCAATGTTCACACGAGTTTAAAGAAAATACAGTTTGGAGACCCTGCCAATACCTCCTGTTATGGATGCATCTCTTACAACACTCTTGCTACAAGAATTCTTTACAACTTCCGTCCTCTTATTTGAGAACTTGCACATTACTCACAAGAAAAGGTACTTGACAGTTAAATGTATTACATACAGAGTCTTTGTACTATGAATCCAAGTTCCTTCCCCCCTACACCCCCCCGCCTCATTTTTTTTTCTTCTCCCTCCCCTTTATCAAACACCACTATTGACCGGGGACCAAAAGCCCCTAAGATACTAAATCTTCAGACCATGAAGGGAAATGGAATGGTTTTCTAATGGAGTATATCTGAGTGCCTCTGGCTTTTAGAACCTGTCTTTAAAGTCTGCTTACTGAGGCATAGATGACCACTCAAACACAGACAGATTTGTCACTTTGGTTTTCAGGACACCCATCCTGTAAAGACCACAAAGTAATTGCAAGGACTTTAGTGGCCAGACCTTCTCTTGCTATTCATGAGGTTCTTGAATTGGATTTAATTTCATGCCAGATTTGACTCTATCAATGGAAGACCAGCTCAAATGATTTCTTAAGAAATGCCCAAATAACACCAGCCATTGTTACAAATCTTTTTATGCTCCATAATGCAGAGCAAGAAGAGATGCTTTGACTGTAAAAATTAAAGTATAGATACCATTGTCCCAAGGGCTACTGTAAACATTTTACAGTGTACAGTTACTAGGGACATACCTGTAATTATATTTCAGTCACTTTATTATCCTGATCTTTAAAACCATAGATCTATACAAAAGGACACTGAGCCCTTTACTATACTGTGTTATCAAGGTTTTCTTTCTTTGTCTCAGCCTTTCTGCCCAAGATATAATCCTTATGATGGTGTGACTGCTTACCTCTCCTCCAGCTCTTGCACACCTGTTTTCATGCTATTGTGAGTAGCAAACTGATAGTGATTTCAGGAACAAAGTTTTAGCATGCAAATGGTTGACCCAGAATGAGCTAATCTGCAGATGCCCTGAGGATACGGAGCCCATATCAACTCAGGAACTAGGACAATGGAACCGAGTTCAAGAATCCATGTAGGTATTGTGCTACATATCACAATTTTCACCAGTAAACTTAGGAGTGCTTGACCACTGAAAACACTTCAGCTCCAATTTACAGGTGGTCAAAACAAAGCAGCAAATAGCCTGATAAAGATGCCACAGAAATGCAATGTGAATATTGAATAAAGTTATGACTAAAGGCAAGTTTCCTGGCTGCAGACATTACACCCTGACTACAGAAAGTGAGCACGGCCAGCTGTACTCAGTCTCACCACAGAGGTGCTGATGGGAACTGAGAACTTTGTGGCATACTTGCCTCACTGCAGGCCTTGTGCAACCCCCTTTCCTGGCTGTGACAATACCCAATGCAAACGTACATTGACAACATTACCAAAATCTTCAGAAATAAGTGGATTTCATTTTCCAGTTCCTTTCCTTACCCCAAAACTGGTCAGACTCTTTGGAATTAAAACCCAAACTAAACCAACCAACCCAAAACTCATACATGGACACCTAAACATTAGACTTAGCTAGAAAGCCTCTTTCTCAACATCCACAGTTAGATTATCATCTAGCTTGATAAGGTTTCTTCCAATACATTCCTAGTTTTAGATCTGCTGCCATAAAAATGATGCAAATTGGCTCCATGGAACCAGCTGCACAGTCATACCGAGCTACACCACCTCCTCCACAGGAGGAATGTTAATAACCATGTTATTTTTGGTTCCTTTCCTGAGACTGGTTAAAACTCAGAACAACAAACCTTTTTTATGCTAATGGAAGCCTTCACCTTTTGCACCCAATAAAGTGCTGAATGAACCACCACCACCACACCTCCTTTTTCTGGGGTCTCCATAAAACCAGCACATGATGTTAATATAGGACAATGCTAGGTTTTTTTAAATGCCTGAGCTCACAGCTTCCAAAGCTGAAACTGTGTTTTACTTCATCAAGCTACTCAGACTGCAGGCATGAAACAAATGAGGCGTCTGGACCATTTTTTGTGTCTTAGTTCCACTTGCTGCTACAAGAAACCAGTGTCAGTGGCTGCTGTATTTAGAAGCAGGAGAAGCAGCTTCTGTGTTTGACACAGTGTTTGGATGTGTTCCTGAATTCCATACAATGCACTAGAGAGGAGTTATTTCAAACCCATAAAACTGAGATTTGGAAGCTGTTCTTGAATTCAAAGAGTTTTAAAGAGCAGAAAGACATGAGAAAAGATAAACTCAAATGAGAAAACAGGAAGTAAAATACATTTGAGAGCAAGCGGAATGGAAAGCAGAGAGAATATGTGAAAAATAGATCAATGGGAGAATCTAATTCCTTCCCCCTTGTGCCAATTCAGCTTTTATGCAGAGAAGATACTTGCACATGTCTTTCCTTAACAAGAACATCAGAGAAAGGAAAAAAAAAAAAAAAAAGAACTGGCTGTACAATATAAAACAAAGTAATAACTATGCAAAGGAAAAGGGTTCATGAATTTCACCTGCTTTCAAAACTTGAGAATAGCTCAAAAGGTTCAATAAGATTGAAATAACAATAAATTGCAATACTGTAGGGGAAGAAATTTCATTCAATAGAAAAGACAGAAAAATTCATGTTTAGATTTATATTTAAATTAACTAGCAGCGTAATACAAAGTTACATTTACTCACACAAAGAGTCCTCATTTCAGCCTGTGCAAGTCTATCACAAAAAAACCATCTAGGTTTCATCAAGGAGGAAGCAAACATAGTTATGGGTCTATTTTAAACACATTTCACACACTGCAGACTTCAAGTCTCCAGAAAAATAAAATCCTACTGGATATCTTCATAAAACCTACCTGGTTGGCTTCCACAGGGATTCTTATGAGTCATTATGAGCTTCTACGAACCTGGGAGGTTGGGGTTTTAATTAAATAACAGAACAGAATGTTCTCAGTAGCTCTTCTGGTAGGTGACAATACGACAGCAGCAAAACAATTGGATGAAAGTATGTGCCCATGTCTGCTTCAGGTTACTGGGAAGTTAGGGAGAAAAATGAGGGCTAAACTATGTGCAAATAAAAAGGTGTCTCATCTCAAAAAATAAAATAGATTGTTAGGATTAAAAGTTAAGTTCCCTACACTGTTTCCACAAAGAGCAGAAGCTACTGCCAAAACCATAGTAAATGCAATTCAAGACAGCTGCATCAAAGAATCTATTATTGGCCTGGGCACTCTAGTACACAAAAGCAGAGAAATTACTGTTATATAACCATGAAGAAATGGAAAAATTATTATTTTGGTCAGAAAGAAGTAAAATTCTAATTTATTTAGAGAATATTGGCTGAGATTTTCAACAGAGTGAAAAGAAGCTAGATGCTCACATTCCTCTGAATTTTAATAGCATTTAGGTTCCTTTGAGAAGCCAAGACAACACTTTCAATTAAACTATTTTGCATAATGATTTCATGGCTTGATCCTGATATGCACAGAGACATTCCCAGTGCATGCAGGGAAAGGTTTGGGTAATCAGCACCTCCCAGCACCTGACTCAGAGAACCCAAACCAGAAAACTTCTCATTTACCTACTTCATGGATTTAAAACAAAAACCTACCACAAACGGAAGAAAAACACCACAAAAATCAACCCACCAAACACCCAACAGGTAATTGAATTGACTATATAAACAAGGGCAAAGAAAAAGAAAAAAGGTAATGCTTCCCCAGATGAACTTTTAAGACTGAACCTTCCCCAGGCACTTTTCAGTAACATTAGGCACCAATTAAGACACTCCCACTGAGACAGAAATGAGAGACCTTCCTTGTTACTCTATGGATGGTCTTTCTATCAAAACTATACTTCCCATCACAAAGCATTAAATAAATATGTTGTGACATCTACAATTGTACCATTGTGATATTTTCCAACAAGTCAAAAATGAAGATATTGTTAACTGCTCATCTAATACCCAGAGCAATGTTCTGTATCACATATTGGTGGCAGGAAGCGTGTGAAATTTGAGGTCTACAGTGGAAGATTGGAACATATCTAACTCCATACCTTTTCAAAGATGAGTAGATAATGATCTGACATTCAGCAAATATCTTCTGGGCTGGAAACTCTGTTGGAGGGCTTATGGGTTAGGGGGGTCCCTAGCAATGAGGAGATGCTTGATTTCATGCTTCGTGCACATTCATTTCAGCACTAAGTTACAGTTTTAACAACACGTTTAAAATTTTCTCTGCATCTGAGCCCAGCATCTATACAACCTTACCTGTGATGCAGTGGGATTCTATGTCCAAACCATGCAAAAGTAGCATCCAAAAAAGTAAAAATGGTGTATAGTTATTTGATTTTCACCTGGATTAGCATTCTCTAGTATGTAACTGTCAATTCCCTTTAAATCCTAGAAATAAGATCAAATTAAGGGACATAAAACTACCACCTGTCACTCAGTCTAGTAGTTAACTCAAGCATGATGACATTATGGTTGTGATACAATAAACCTTCAAGAACAGCATCACTGCTAGGCTGCCTAACACAAGCAGCACTTGAGTTTAAACAGTTTTTAAAGCACCCCGTTATAAATACTGGCAGTGTGCTTTAAAGAGCTTTCTTAATTATTTACTGTATCTGAAGGAGTTCAAGCAAAAACTGCTTCCAAGGCACGTGTTGTGGCTTCAGCCCAGCCGGCAGCTGAACACCACCCGGCTGCTCACTCGCTCCTCCCTCCCAGTGGGATGGGAAGATCTTCTCTCAGCCCCCATTTCGTGGGTTGAGATAGAAGCAATTTCATAGAACACCACAAGGAGAGAAGCAATAACCATAAACTAATGTAGAAAGCAAGTGATGCAGGATGCCATTGCTCACCACCTGGAACCCAGTGCTCAGCTTGCTCCAGAGCCGTCATCCCTCCTCTGCCCCAGCCAGCTCCCCCACTTATATTATATACTGAGCATGATGTCACAGAGCTGGATATCCCCAGCCAGCTCCCCCAGCTATGTTCTGGGCATGATGTCATAGAGCCCTGGACATCCCCTGGCCAGTTTGGGTCAGCTGTCCTGTGTCCCCTCCCAACCCAGGACACCATGTCACTGGAAGCTCGTGCTCCTTTGCAGAGTCACCTGCAGCCATTTTTGCAGTCCTAGAATTGTGTCATTCAAAGCACATCTCAGAGGAGGTTTAAATAGCCACAGCACAAAGTCCTTGCAATCACTTGGATTTCTAAATCCAGTGAAATAGTAACTGCTTTCCTTAGTCATTAGTCATTTCCATTTAGCATGTCTCCTCTTCCATAGAAAAGCTGGATTTCCAGAGGGAATACCAATATAATGGCCAAGCCAGATACCAGAACATGATAGTTGAAATAAAAATCAGTACTGAGCCATACAGATCCTAAAGTACACTGAGAATAAAATTGGTTTCCACTGTAAATGTAATTTAAAAATCTAACATATTCAATACATTTGATATTGATTATTTTAGCAGTATTTCTGAAGGCTAATAGATACAGTGTGTACTACCTCCAATGTACTGAAGTACAGAAACTGCTTCTGTTGTCCTAGCAACAGCCAGGAAAAAATGATCTCACAAATCAAACTCAATGGAAATGCAGTGCTTTACTGAAACTAAATTATTTTAAAATACAGCAACTTAAGAATACACTTTATGAACTTAAATCTGGCCTTTCCAAACTGAGATCATACTAAAAAGTAGACAGGGTGGGAAGCATGAACCCACATTTTAATGAAGAATAAGTAGTATGAAACTCCATTGCCAGACTGGAGTCATCTGCACACATATCTGCTCAGCTTCCTTTGGCTGCCATTGTCCATGGAGGAGAGACTTCCCATCTCTATAAGAGGAGGCTATTTATGAAAATGAATTTGAGGAGGTACTTTTATTGGCACTGCAGCCTCAAGAAAGCACCACAAGGGGCAGGGAGGACTGGACCCGTGTGACATTTAATAGAACCAGGTACAACCAAGCACGTCCAGTTTCCTGGAGACAGTCTCACCTTCTGAGATACAGAAAGGCAACTGGAAGAAGTTACTCTGCACCCCCACTCTCTACATTGTTCCATGATGCTGTTGGCTCTGAACATCCCACTGACCTGCATCACTTAGCATCTAACTGCAGAATCCAGTTTGGTGCCTTGATCCAGGTCCTGTTGTAATTAATGAATGGAGTAAGAGTGTTCCCATTTACATCAACAGGTCTTAGATCATATTTATTTTATAAGCATCTTCAACAAGAATCCTCTGAGGAACAGAAAGGCAAAAAGCTAAATATATTTCACTATCCATATGAAGTTGGAATGAACCAGGAAACAAAAATAAATCATGATAGAATGATGACTGAAGAAAATGAGAGGAATAGTTTGACCAGATTTATGGTAAACTGCACTTCCATGTAGTCCTATAAACCTTTATGTTGGGTTGTAGCTGAGATGATCAGTTCAAGTGTTTATAAAACTGGAAGTAGTGACATACAATTAACACTTCTCAAAAAGATTTACTGTTCATTGGTCAGCCAAACCAGGAAAAAGTTCATAGGAAATAATACTCGTGTAATTATTGTATAATCCAGCATGCTCAGACTGAAATCATATATGAGAAAATAATGAGTATTGTTGAGGTTTCTTTTAAAGTTGATAATCATTTATCATTTCAACGATATAATGTCTGTATGTACAACCGTAAGGAGGGAAATGATCACAAAGTAGATTAAAATATATTCTAAATGAAGTTCTGTTAACTACTTCCATACAAATGTAAAAAAACCCCAAAAAACCAAACATCCCACCGGGGTTTTTTATACCTTCTTAAAACACCATTTAGGAAAATCACAAAAAATCAGGAGAATCTAAAATAGATAACTCCCAATACCCTCTCATGTAATTATAAGATAAGATAATCAGGTATCTGGTTAAAGAAAGCATACTGTATACATATTTTTATATATCAATGAAGGGAATATTGACAACCCGAGGGCTTAACATGATCAGGAAAAAAAAAAAAGTCTTTCTAGAACATTGGAACATGTAATTAGCACCAATAATTCTAATTTCTGGAGAAGACACCAGTCAGGTGTAGCTATCTTTTAGACAGACTTCTTTACACTTTTTAGTTTTGCCCTGTCTTTGCCACACAGAAATTAACAGGTCTAGGTTTGGAGCTCTTGTTGTTTTACTTAATTCATTGACCCTGGTGGATTTTTTTCTGTAATCCTAATGTTACATTTATTTATTTACCACTTATATTGTTCATTATTGCTATACACATTATCATCACCATGTCCACTGTTAGTAGTGGCCTCCATTTCTGATGCAAGTTTGCTTTATTGTCTTGTATCAACACCAGATTCCTTAGTCATATATCTAAATAATGTGAACTACCCATCATTTTGTTTCAATTTAAAAGCAGAAGTATAGTAAGTGAATGGCCACATAACATAGAATCATAGAATCATCAGGGTTGGAAGGGACCTTAAAGATCATCTCATTCCAACCCCCCTGCCATGGGCAGGGACACCTCCCACTAGAGCAGGTTACTCACAGCCCCATCCAGCCTGGCCTTCAAAATGTCCAGGGATGGGGCTTCCAGCGCCTCTCTGGGCAACCTGTGCCAGTGTCTCCCCCCCCGCCTGGGCAAGAACTTCTTCCTAACGTCTCATCTGCATCTCCCCACCTCTAGGTCTGATCCATTCCCCCCAGTCCTACCTCTACCCAACAGCCTAAAAAGTCCCTCCCCAGCTCTCTTGTAGGCCCCTTAAGATCCTGGAAGGCCACAATAAGGTCCCCTCGGAGCCTTCTCTTCTCCAGCCTGAAGAGATCTGGAACCCTAGAAGAGAAGTGGTTTAAGAAATCTGTT
The DNA here is from genome assembly GCA_013401335.1 of Brachypteracias leptosomus. NCBI lineage: Eukaryota > Metazoa > Chordata > Aves > Coraciiformes > Brachypteraciidae > Brachypteracias > Brachypteracias leptosomus. The sequence goes on along the minus strand of VYZX01007293.1, from coordinate 312,902 downwards.
ATGATAGGGGGAGAAAAGTTTTTCTCAGAAGACTTTTGAAGTTTGGGGTTTTTTTCTGAACTAAAATGTGCAACTTGCCACCAGGCAGGCGGGACACGGGCAGGGGCAGCAGTGGGGAGAGCAAGTCCCACCTCACAGGCCCCACTTCTTAACACAAGCCCTTATCTCACACACACATGGCAGGAAGGTGCTTGGTCTTCAATACAAAGAAAGGACTGCAGCCCTCTTGAATTCTGAAGGCTGCAAAGCTGACAGAAAAATGATATTGAAAAGGAGGCCCCTGTGCTTTGACTCCTCCTGTCTCTGTGTGCGGGGCTGCATCACCCACCAAACTCATGAGAAAGAAAACTTCAAGTGTAAACTGCACGGAGTGACACAAACCTTGTTTGCTCTATGGAAAAGCTGCCAAGAAAGGGATTTAGAGAAAACTTGTACATTGTTCCCATTTTCATCAAGCCTCTTGTGATGAAGATGATACTCAACAGAAGACCTTCCTATTGTAAGCTCTCTGGCACACACTGGTAAGAAATAGTCACTACGATGCAGCTCCCAGACAATTCTTCTTTATCTTTTCCTGGTTTTCTCCCTTTTTGTAAAATATGAGGCATACTGTGAAAAAATGTAATGAAACTCTGATAATAAACATCATAAGAACAATCTGTCCCACTGAGCATTAATTACAGACAACATTCCAGCCATAGGCTTGCACTACATGTCTACAAGAGCTCATCTAACAGCTCACTAAGTATATTTTTGAAAACCTGTGTCCCAGTTTATTGGATCACAAATACATGTCTGCCCAATCTCTCTCTTGTTGCAGGGAGAATTCCAGAATTAGGGTGTACAGTGCCCTGACCCAAGTAACAATGCATTTCATTAGCACTCCCTCCAGTGAGAAACACCTGCATTAAGTACCAGTATCTCCCTTGTGACACTACATGGGATTCACCAGAAATGTTCGGAGCCCAATTACCATGGCCAGTGTGGCTCAGCTCATGTATTACACCAAAGAAAAATGTCAAGCTCAATGTAGAATTTCATAGCTCAGAATTCAGCTTTTTTCAAACTTTATAATTTCTTTTCAATACTGAAAAATCTTCTTTCAAAATTTCTTCTAACAAGTTACTCTTCTTTCATGATACTCAAAATAATTGAGGCTTGCAATCTGTTCATTAAGGCAGAGAAAGCAAAGGAAGGAAAGAAGGAAGGAAGGAAGAAGAGAATGAAAGAGCAAAGAGAAGATGGAAGGAAAGAGCAAACTTTGGGACACAGCTGCTTGTGCTGCTCCTGCGTGGCTGAGAATCTAAAGACCTATGATTAACTGAATAGTGATGTTATTCTTTCATAAATATTTTATTTATTTTCCTCAGAAAATACGGAGTAAACATATTTTGACAGATCCCTTTAGTTCACCACTGAAAACACTAGGCATGTATCTGCTATTAAAAGGTATCAGAAAGGAAATATTTTTTTTAAAGCCCCTTTTAAGAGCAAACTGTAAGGAGGAAGAGGTTTTAGAGGAGAGGTTTCTATTACTCACTTTTGTCAGAGATGAAATCATTTGGTAGGATTTGGCTTTCTCTCCCATTACCTGTGCAGTCAGAATTTAATTTATTTGAAATCACCTTTTGCAGAACACAAAAAGATTCCACCTAAACTTTCTCTTTCCCTTGGCCTCTGAAGAAACCATCTCCACAAGCACAAAGGGACCTGCTGCTGGAACCCAGAGCCAGCAGGTGGGCTGGGTTTCTACAAAGGTCTCAAAGCTGCATCTAGAGGCAAGATGTGCCTGCACTAAATCAGATCTGGAGACAGAATGTCCTCCTTAGGATGCACCCAATGCAGCTGCAGTAAAAGTTAGTGTTGAAAGATAAATGGAAGCACACAACTCCTGCCAGCCCAGAAGCACACAGTCCTTCACCAGGCCCCTGTGCAAGGCCTGTGGTTACAGGCACACCTTAGTAATACTGGGGAACTTTCCTGGTGCTTGGAAGCATCAGGATATATCTAATTTGAGGGCTGAGCAGAAAAATGAGCGTTTATAGCAACATAAACTAGATGGAAATACCCAACAAATCCTATTTCCTCCTTATCACAGAATCCCAGCATGGTAGGGGTCAGAAGGGACCTCTAGAGACAATCTAGTCCAACCCCCCTGCCAAAGCAGGTTCATCTAGACAAGGTCACAAAGGAACACGTTCAGCCAGGTCTTGAAAGTCTCCAGAGAAGAAGACTCCACAACCTCCCCAGGCAGCCTGTTCCAGGGCTCCATCCCCCTCACAGTAAGGTCTGCCTGGAACACTTCAGCAGCGTGATCCACTTTCGGGTTGTTTCCATGTTCTTCAGTGGCCTGACTTTTAGGTACATGGGCATCTACATGAGGTACTTTTACAACTAGTTTCTCTACCGAGCAGCAATATCTTGCCACAGAGTAGAAGCCCAAATGGGTTTCCCTCTGCATTGCCACTTATTCTGCTTTCTCTGTTTGAGCCCTGGTAAAGCAGAGCCCCCGGCAGGGACACTGAGGATGCTTTGCTGAGGAGCTGGGGTGACAGCACACAGAGCCCAGCTCTGGGCTCCCCACTGCTGCACTAAACATGAGGGCCAGATCTCCACCAGCACCCCACCAGCTGCTGCTCATCCTTCAGCAACTTTTAACAAGTTAGGGGCCAAATTCAAATCCTTTCAGCTGGAGGATTTTAATCCTCTGCTCTCAAGCAGAGTTCTGAGCTACACCAAACCACTGCCTTTTGTATTTCTATGGCATTCAGGGCTCGATTTACCTGTTCACAGTCAGATCCATTTCATTTGAGGGGTGCCTTATTGCAGCTGAGCCCCATTGGGTGATGCTCAGAGGGGAATATGGCATCTGGCTAGTGCCCAAGAACTTTAGAGAAGATTTTAATTTAAAACTCTACATAATCCTATGATAACATAACCTGCACTTGTTCTCTGAGTCACCCTTTTGCTACCAACCCAACCCAAACTTCAGTAATGACCTGTAAGCCCTTAGACCAGCCCAGTGCCAGGAAAACAAGGGCACGTTTGTACGTACCCAGAACTGCAACTTAACCCTGCCTGGCTGGGGGAAGAGTGCAAGGGACTGGCTTTTCTTGGGGAAATACAAACCAGTTCCTTCTTCCTTTGACATCTCGTTTCTGAATTAGTTCGACAAGTTCAGCCTCTGGGGAGGATAATGCTGAAGAGGACCCTGTGTCCAGGTCCCAGCTGAAGATCTCATACACTCCAGCCCTTTCCACCCACCTTTCACCCACCATGGTCTTCCTCTGAAGCAGATCTGAGCTTTCCCACACTGCAGCCTCTGACTCAGAGTTCATGGCCCACAGGTAGTGTTTGGCATCAGCAGGGTGAGGGACTCAGGTTCCTCTTAGCTACACCAACTTTTCCTCTCTTTCTCTTGCCACAGCCACCTCATTTAATGTCTCTAGCCCCGGTGCCCTAGAGGACCCTGCTTCCCACCCAGTGCCAGGTACCTGCCCACTCAGACACTGGTTTAGCCCCACGAAGGGATCAGGATTACACACGCTGTCAGACAAAAACATGCTCAGGGAAGAAAGCACTTAGTGTTGTATTATTTTTTTCTAAGTATGTAAATATCCCCATTGAGTGAAATATGAATATCCACCTTCAGGGTTAGGATGGGATTTGCTGCTGTAAATCTCTCTCCAGGCCAGCTAGCTCCATGAGGTTTAACCTGGGGTGACCCAGGCTGGAGCATGAAATCTGTGTCTCAGGTGCAGCTGAGGCCAGTTGGTCCATCCATCCATCCACCCATCCATCCATCCATTCCTCTCTCCCTCCCATCTATCCTGTATATCCCAAAAAGCAAAGAGACTGAAGAGAAGGAAGAACCTGCTGTGAAACCTGGTCCTTGAACATCAACTACACACTGGCTGGGCAGCCACCCCTGTGCAGGCTTGCTTGCATAGGAAAGCTGCATGAAAGTTATAGTGTATAATATAAAAATATTCTGTAAAGAAATCAAACCAACTTTTCATTTGTGAGCATCCCTATTCAATACAAAAGAGTCTCATTCTCACTTAGCTAGTAATTGGAGGTGATTTAAGCTTAAAAATAAATACCCACAAGGGAGATATACTGTCATTATACAGCCAATTAACAATGCCAGTGTTATCACATGAATACAACTGGAAAAAAAAATTTAAAAACCTCACTGAACAATCCTGCAGCACCACATAAGAAATGCACCTGAGTAATGTATTTGCTAGACAGCAGCAGCTACCTCTGTGGAGAGTGAGCAGAGTCAGGTTTTGGCAAAGTAATTTTGAACACCAAGGCTTTACTGGCTTGTACTTAACAGCAGCTCTACAAGATTTCTGTAGAATTCCTCACTCTCACTGTCCTTGTTTCTCACCAGCAGCAGTCAGGTATTAGACATGAAGAGAGGAGAGTGTAGCACAAACTCTCCATTTAAGCACACTTACCCAGAGGGAATGTGAGGGAAAACAGGGAGAGGTTTAAAAGAAACAAGTAGAAACCAGCTAGCAATTATAAAAGCATTCAAAACAGGAGAACTGCTACAAGGATGAAAGTCAAAGCAAGTTCATGTACAAAGTCCCTTTAACCACCCAGAGAACAAGTCTGGCTACCTTCAGGGAAACAGAAGCACATCCATCCCCACTTAGCCCATGGGGTTACTGGAAACTGAACAGACTCATTCAGGGCTCAAGAGAAGAGATGGGCCCATCCCTGTAGGCACCAGCCAGGCCTTATCTTGGGATCTCTGCTGTACTACTCCAGGTAACAGTCACTTCTGCACAGGCAGACTGTGAAGAGGCAACTGTTCAGCAGTGCTAGTCCATATTCACCTAGAAATGGAAGACAGGACTAGATATTGCATTAAAGGGAGCAACATAAATCCCATTTTCTTGATTCCATCCTATGGGTCACCCCCCACCAACAACTTCATGGGATCCTTATCTAATTCCTCTCCAAGTCAATGAAAAGACTCTCACTGAGTTAAACTGTCAACACATTAAACCTTTACATAACACGTTCCCTGTCCAATATTAGGAGACACTTAAATGGTTGATGACTTAGCACAGGAAAGTCAGTATTTGTTGAAAGTCAATATGCATTTTTATAGCATCTTTTATGACAGGCATCTTAAGACACTGAATAGTAAAATCAGACACTTAAAATCATTATGGAGCTCATTTACACCAATTAGAATACTGCAGTGATTACAAAGGTCATCAGTCTCTCTTTAAACATGCCAAAGATGAGTCTAATGCTAAAAGCCAGAAAATCTGAAAACCATGAGGAAACTTTTCTCTCTGCTTGGAGCATGTACATCACAAAGGCCTAAATCAGACAGAAGCTCACACATTTGTAGTTGTTGACATGCAGACACAGGATTTCACAACCTCAAAAGTGATCAGAGCAATAAAAGGGGAAGATGCATGCCCATGGTAGTTCAAACTGGTTGCCTCCTTAGTTTAGTTTAGATAGCACATCAGCTGAACAGATTGTTTCATGGCATACTTCAGTAGGGAACTTGGCCAGACCCAACACAATTGTCTTCATCTGTCTATGGGTCAGAGAAAACCCAATTGTCCATGACAGGTGTCACTTTAAAGTCTCAGTTACCTATTAACTCTTAAATATTTTCTTGGTTAGGAAGTAAAAATATTGGAAAAGATATAAAAAAAAAAAAAAAAANAAAAAAAAAAAAAAAAAAAAAAAAAGCCACTGAACCCATGTCAAGCCCAGGAAAAAGAGAAACAGCTGCTCCTGGTTTGGTCTGGCATGTTCTCTACCCCTGGCAGCTGCTGGGCCTGCTGTGCTGCTTTGCTCAGCAGAACCAGGATACTGATAGAATAGAACAGAAATAAGTTCAGAGAAGTGGAACAATCAGCCTCACTGGAATGCTCCAACCTGCTCCAAGCACATGCAATACAAAGCCAGCACAAAACCCAGATAGTTGGGGAGAAAGGAAGCAAAGCAGCAGAATTTGGAAAGATGTTTAGGGACAAAGGCAAAATATATTTAACACATCAAAAGAACTTGCACCCAAAGCTCGTATTGCACACAACAAAGAGGTTCCTAGGATGCAATGACTTATATAGTGTCATAACCCTCCCAATGACTTTTATTCTTTTTGTAAGCCTTGAGCTATCTGGGACAGCCTGGCAGCATCAGCAAGACAGAATGGAATTGATGCATTTCATAGTTCTTACACTGTAAAACAAATATCCCATGCAGTTGTGATCTGAAAAAGAACAGTTCCTTGCTTTAGCTATGAAGTCCACTGCAGATGAAGGAAAACTCCTGCTAAACCATTATTCATTCTCAGGAAGACTGTTTTAATTGAGCTGGAAATGAGCAATGTTGAAACACCAAGGTTTATACGTTGCATCAATATGCTAATGAAATAACAGAACACACAGTATTTCAGTCTTGTACTCTGCAATTCATGATTTGTTCACTTGTACTCTGATTTTCTCAGACAAATCCTCTACGGTTGCCTGGAGTGTAGATAACAAGTTGCTAGTCCCACTAGTAGAGCACCCAATATGACTACAAATATATTTATATGAGGGACGTTTAAATAAACCAGTTCACAGCACACTTCACATTGATTTCAACCACCAGGTCCTGCTTCATTTGGTCAGGTATCTACATTCTGAGACAGTTCAAGTTCTAATGCTGTCCTTAGTTATGCAATTGGCTCCCATGGCACAGCCATCAATTTTCAACCAAAACTGAGCTGAGAATCCCTAGGATGCCATCTCTGTCTATACCAAATTAAGCCATATGCATGCTATGGGGAAGGACAGATGAGGATTTCTTGTTAGGAGGATGTGTGCACATATGCTGTGTGTTGGAGAGACAGAGTTATAGAAAACTATCACAAGCAGAAAGCTACAATGCAAAACACTCTTGATCAAGGAGATTTAAAGACCAAAGCAAGAATAAAATACAGTGGAAAATGTAAGGGGCCAATGCAAGCTAGAACAGACTAATGAATACAGACAGAGAGGTTCTTTCCAAATCATCTCATTTCCAGCAACATTGTTTCCTTCCAGCATCACAATGAAAGGAAGTAGAACAAGTTCCCCAGATCAGCTCCCCAGGAATCAAATAGACTATATAAATGTGCATAAGAGATGAGAAAATGATGTATTCAACAGTGAAATCCTGGCAGCACTCAGTGCTTAGCTAGCTGTTTGCAGAGGTTAAAATTTGCTATAACAAAGAAATAAATAATTAAATCAAGTAGCCATGTTCAAATTGTTTAGAGACATCTATTAGAGTGCACCTGTCCAAAGGGTAACATATTGCTGGGTTGTTGACAAACAAATCAACAGAGTTCAAGAACAGGTGTAACTCCTGCTTTCACCCACATCAGAACACAATATTATCATGAAAGAGGAAAACCAGGGGGTTCAGGAAAGTATATAAAGTAGTCCAAGTTAAAAAAAAAAATCCATAATGTTTTACAGTAATCAGTCAATAAAAACTTGCTTCTGATCTGACAATTTTTAGACAAATATATTTCTGTTGTCTTCTGCTGCAGAGCTTGCCTTAAGCAAACAAGGCTAGAGTAGGAAATCAATCATTTTTTCTTACCTTCACCTCTTGTACACAGCATAACTGACTTGCCTTCAATAGAGATGTTCCTGATTTCACATCAGCTGACACAAGGTGGGAGGGGAGTCAGGTCCAGCTGAGTGAATTCTGGAATAGATAGATTTAAAAATGCTTTAAGTCATCCTATATCATCAAGTACTATCAGCTAAGATTTCATCAGCACTTGACACCACTAATATATCATAGAGGACAAAAGGATGCATGTATTCACAGGTATTGCAGGCAGTATTTTCTACCCGGCTAAATGGCAGCCTGAGTTTAGGGAACCATGGGAATTGCTGCAGACAGTTATTCTCTCAGAGGATTTTTAAGTGCCTAAGTGAAATCAGGGTCATTGCAGGGACCAATGGCAAATGTTCCAAACATATATTCTGATGCTCCTTCATCCTACTGTTAGTGTTGCAGCTAAAAGCTTCCGAGACAAACGTGTAATTTGTAACATATAGTGTGAACAAATGATGCAGCCCCTTCTGCAGCTGTACTCTAAACTGAATTACAAGGACAAAAGAAATTAATATATTGGGGATACAGAACATAGTTCACCCTGTCTGCAGAAGAAACTCGAAGAAATAGAAACTTAAACCAAGCTTTCCATTGTGATTTAACTCTTATGCCCAGCAGGTTCTGTAACAACGTGTTATTCCATGATACTGTGGCTATTCCAGTGCTTCACAAGGGATGGCAAATATCCTTCTTTTATATTACCCATGAATTAAGAAAATACAGTGAGTAACTTCGCCAAGGAAAATGGCAAAGCTGGAAACAGAATTCAGGCCCAGTCCTCTCTATCATGTTTCCTCTGTTACACCATGATGAAACTGGGTGTTCCACATGGCACAGTAAGCAGTAAGATTTTATAACTGCAGCCTAGCTGGTATGGTTGTACCAAGGACTGCATGGCTATTCACTTGGCTATTTCAAGCTCTGCACCAAATCTTTACTCCAGCACACTCTTTTTTATAGATCATTAAGAAATTGCATTATTTAGTTAATTCTTCATATCCAAAGCAAAATGGAGAAATACCACTTACATCCCTCAGCATTGTTGGTTTAGAATGTAAAAAGGGGAGAGGCCAGTAATTTACAATTAATAAAAATAATCTGCAAATTACACCTCACATGTCTCCAAAAGATACTGAAAACTGTTCCTGGAGCACATTCTAGCTCCAAGTTACTTTTTTTTTTCACCCAAAAGGGGCAATGAATGAATCCCATCAAACTCAATGAGAGGCTTGGACCTCAATAAATTAACAAGAAATGCTATATCATGGCCTTTCTCCTTCAGCAACATACTCATTGTGCACCCTCTTCACATTTGCCTCTCTCATTTCCTATCAATGGGGAAAAAAGGGGAGAAGGAGGGGCAAGAGAGACTTTAAAGGCTGTGGAGAACATGGATGATTATTGCCTTCATTAAGCAAAACAGTAAAATATTGTTGACCTTTGGAAAGCAGTGAAATGTCAAATTTTGATCTTTTACTCTCAATACAAAAAGATAAAAAATAATTTCTACCCAGCATTGTCCTTTCTTTGTAGCAGTGCATTAAATTATAGTCAGCTCCCAGTATACCTAGTCACTGCTGAACAACCACTGGAAAAATCCATAGAACTGGTATGTTCTTTTTATTCTTCTTCAATAACTTGGTTGCCCAAAAGCAAATGCTTCTCTAAATTTCTCTTGACTTCTGAGGATACTTGTATGCTCCAAGTTAGGCAGGTGCCTGTACAGCCAACCGAACAGCCCTAAAATCTCCCACTTCCCTTCTCTTTCTGCACACAGACCTGGTGTTGAGCTTGTCTAGAAGTCCACCAGGGTACACCTCTGCTGAAGACAACTGCACTCCCTGTAGTAAAAGGTGTTTTTCCAGAATCAAATTTTCTGCTTGGGGAACCACACTTCTCCCCTATGGCCCAAGTGTTGTTGGCAGCTTTCTCTGTCGTTAGGGCAGCCAGGACAAGTACAGGTTTCCTAGGTTAAGAAAAGAGAATAAAACTCCTTTAATGCTAACCAAGTCAAGGATGCATATATTGTTTACATATTGCTCAAAACCAGTATTTGACTTGACACTGTTATTGTCAGATGGACAGTTGTCCTCTGGCTCCAGGTCTGAACTAGCACCACTTTCTGTTTCAATTAGCCCTAAACAGATAAGTGGCTACCTAGGAGTATCCCTCTTACTTTTACATTATATTTACTATTATAAAAAAATAATTGCTTTTTATTATATGGCTGTATTGGGTTCCTCTGACTTGTTATACAGGAGAGAAACAGTTGTCTTATTTCTGACCTTTCATTATGACAAGGACTACTTTTGGAAGTCAAATTCAACTTCAACAAGTCTTAATCTTCAAGAATTTAGGATCCTCTTCTTAAAGCAGCAGAAATAGTGTTGAACAAAACATTCCCTTGATTGACTATTCCATATTTTTCTAAGATTTATCAATTATTGAATTTATTTGATTACTGAATTATTATTGAATTACACGCAACTCATTATTCTTTGTATTTGGTGCAACAGTGAAGAAACAGACTTTGATCAGTGTCAATCAATCAATCATACATTATTCCAAGAGAATGACATGGCAAATTCTTAACATTCTAATGAAAGCTGCTAATAAATGATGACCTGTCAACTCGATTGCATACTGCAGCCTTTATAGGGAGCAACTGCTTTGTGGCCCCTCTGTACATAAAGGGCAAAAACTCCAGAGATTAAATTGACATTAAAGTGTGAAATTAAAGCCATGAAAAGAAGATCCAGAACGCAGGAAGCACACAGCAAGAAAAGGAAAAAAAAAAGTAACTTATAGCAAGAGTTAAGGTCCCTCCAAAAGTGCATGACAGTGAAAAATATTTGAATCAGCAGAAAAAATTCTGAACAGAGACTCCTCCTTGACAAAAGGAATGGGCTGAGTTGAGACTGGAAAGAGTCATCCCACAGTAATATTTAATTTCAAAGAAAATGGGGATTGATCCATTATTAAAGATTTTGTGAAAATTAAATAAATAGCAAGGTGATGCCTACTTTAGGGACATGTTTGATTTTGGACTGCTCAGCTGACCTGTGCATCCCCCAGGGACTGATCTTAACAGCAAAAGTGTCTCTCAGATATTATGGCAAGTTCTTGCTTAAAACTACAGTCTGTACTCATGTTTCAAGAAGCACCAGAATCCTCTGCTGCAGGAGCCCTGAAATGCTGCAGGAAATCAGAAATTACCCAATGTTTGTCCAAAAGGCAACTTGTTTTTGGCGCGTGCTTTTAAACGCGGGGCTGGGAGACGATGATTGATCAATATCTCACCAAAAGCCACAGCTAAACAACAGTCTCTCAGTGACCTCGCTCTGAAAATGTCAAAATCCACAGGTGGGGGCATTGTGGGCACTCAGCAACAAATTACTTCACAGGGTTACTGAACTGTTTGCTCAAGTTGCACCTGGCTGCAAGCAGAGTGGTTTATCCCAGCCTAGAATATCTCTAGTCATCTGAATATTTCCATTAACCTCTTCTCTTTCTTGGGTAGGGCACTGACAGACTGAGCACAATGTGGTGGAGAAGGCAGAACTGTGGAGCTTCTCCCCACACATGAAAGAGGAAATCCAAATGCAATCAGAAATGGCTGGTACCTCTCTGGTGTTTTCTCTCACAGTTTGAATTTCTACTGTTCTAACCATCGGCGGTGAAAAAAATTACATATTTAGTCACACATTTACTCCTCAGCACACTTTTTTCAGCTACATATGCCAAGTGTCCACCAATTCTTGGCATGCCAAACTACACAGGGGCACCATCCAGAATCTTTGCTGAAAGGACCAGGCCAGGTGTGAGGAAAGAGCACATTGCTCTTCTCCAGCCAGCAGAGCCAGAGTGGAGAAAACAATTCAACCCCATTATGATGCACTGCCAAGGACTCAAGGTTACTGCTTAATTTTTGCAATCACTCAGAGAAGTTAACTGTTCTAGCAAAAAATTGGCAAGGCTATTTGACACCTGGTTATTCCTATTTTATTGAGGGGAAACCCAATAGCACAATCCTATTTAAGAATCTGGTTCACCATGTGGTGGATGTGGTTGGTTATACACCGCACATAAAAAATTACCTAGTGGATAGGCTGCTTCTATCTTCCCTTATAATCCCAAATACATTTATTATATTTGATCTAAAAATATATATACATATAGAGAGACCTTGGAATGATCAAAATCAGACAAGATAAAGATATACCCAATACAGACCAAAGATGCCCAGGAAATAAATCACTGTCCTTCCATTATCTTGCCTTACACATGGATCATAAACCCTAGTGACTTTTTTTCTTTTCCATTTATACAAGGAATAGTTATAAGACTAATCATATTTATTATGTAGATTACTGGCATTTTACACTCAAAGCTTTTACTTATCCTGTAATTCTGCTTTTAAACAGATACATTCTTTAAGGAATGAACTTGCTGGTAATTAACTTTTATACTATGTTGGTTAATGCTAAATTAGCATGGAATACATTAGGATTAGCTGCAATATTTTGTTCTGTTTCAGTAGTTCATTACAAGCAGTGAGGTTACAACATGTCTGTGGTACATCAATATCTAGAAAGCAGTTAAAGTACATCTCGTCAGAGATCATCTTTGTATTGTAAACCTGAAAGCTGTGATTAGCACACAGATACTGCAAAGAAAACATCACACCAAAAATATTATTTTACTGCACCTACAACTTCCTCACTTCAACTTCTGAATTATTCAGCAGAAACTTTGATTCAGCTGTATAGATTTAAAACAAGCCAAGTCAGTGGATAGATTCAGTAGATTAGCAGCTGTAATACTACTTTTATTTTCAACTTTCACTTCCTAAAGAAATTAAGATGGAGACTGACTTATGAATTCTCTCTAAGAATGCAGAACAGTATTATAAAATGCATTTGCCAGAAGAATAAATCATGATTGACAAAAAGAAATTTGTTAATACAATGGTTTCAGGCAGTAGACAGAAATTTTTGTCAACATAATAGATTAAGGGATTCAAAAAATGAAATTTGCAGATGAAACAGCTTTGATGTTTCTGATGAAAAGTGTTTTGTTGACAGAATGGATCAGAGGGAAAAAAATGCATTTTCTCAACACAAGGGGTTTAGCTCTTTGAAAAAAATATATTTCATCTGCAGATGTTTTGGCTGAATTGTCAATTCTCTTCCATGTCTGCCATTAACCAATCACTTCGCTGTCAACTCAAAGATTTCTCCCACGTTTGCTCTGTGGAAGCAACTGGAAGTATTACAAATACCACTACAATTAATCACGTTGGACCATTAGTCATGATTCTGTAGGTAGTCTAACACTCACCAAGTGCCAGCTGAGCTAAAGACAGGAGATGATTTGGGGTCAGTGCTTTTTCCCCCCATCTTTCATTTCTGCATAGGGCTTATTGCAATATCCACTCTTGTTTCCTTGGAAGAAAATGTTATGAGAGCTGCCTTTCATTTAAGCCTTCAGTTCTATAGAGACACTGATATACAATAAGGAGAAGAGCTAGCTTGTGCTCCTGGCATATCTTAAGCAAGCATTAGTGAGTAAATTAGACTGACTAGAGCAAGTCAGGCCACTTTCTCCAGCCCAGTGAAGGAAGCTGTGCATCTTCTTGGGGAGTAGTTGCACTATGCAGCTGTGTAGATTTACAACTAGCAAGTTGTGCTGCTAGCTCTCTCCTTCCTCAGGCCAACACCAAACTCAGCAACATCCCCTTAGCAGACCTTCAGCTTTTATTCTTCATCTGTTTGCTCTTCTCCATCTCAAAACAGCCAACGGGGAACATGCTACTGAGAGAGAGCTCAGCAAGTGACCCCAACAAGAAGCTCCTCCAGCTGGCCCCAACAGGAACTCTCTTCCAACAGATCAGCTTCTTATTGCTGCTTCTCTCCAACTGGTTCTGCTCCTGCTTCCTGTGAGACTGATCTGGTTCCTGGTTGATATCTCTCTAACCTCACCCACCACCCCAAAGACAGCCACCTGGGGGAAGGCAGAGCCTTACACAGGTGGGCCAGGTTCTGCTTCTGGGGCCTGAAACCACTTGGGGAACAAAACATGTTGCTGGGTTATGACTCAGCCATAGGTCAACTCCAGCTCAGGGCCCACAGCCCAGGCCCCAGCACTTCACAAGTATGAGGTGGGCAATAAAATTTTACTAGACTGAACATCTTCTCCCTTGCACATCGAAGGAACAGTAGCCCAGAGTTATAAGCTTAACCTGACCAAGTAGAAGAAGTTACTAGAAGAAAACAACTAGGCCTCTGTTTCTCTTTCTTTTAGTGGTTAAGCAGCTACGTGACAATCTCCCTAAAAGCTGATTCATATATGTGGGTTTGGTTCTTATATGAGTTTGTAAGATGCTGTGACGACATTCAGAGGTGAATTCTACAGGCAGGGCCCAGGCTGGCTTGCCTGAAGTCCCCAGCCAACACACACACAGACTTACACACCAGAAGATATTGGCATACATATTCCAAGGCTGTTCAGGACAGAGTTTTGTCATGAGTCCTACACCTGCACTAGTGAGTACTTCAGCAAGAGAAAATGTGGATTATTTTCTTCCTCATTAATTGTCTTTGTTTAGAAATACGGAGGTAGCTAGTGACAACAGCAAAATGCCAGCTATTCACCTGACTATGAATTTACTGTTGGGAGGAACAGTGAGGAAGATGAAAACAAATACATCTGGCTCAGAAGAAACAGTCACACCACTGTCAAAAAATAGGGCATGACTCCAGCTGGATGTCACATAAGCCAACATTTCTGTGTGCAAAGTTTTAAGAGTGAGATCACAGAATGAGGGAAAGCACAATCTGTGGGAAAACACTGAGCCAGACCATAACAGACTGGTCTCCACCTGCAAGACCATTAGCAGAAGGAAGAGGCAGAGGCCCTTTAGATCCTTTAGTCCACAAGACTTTTCCAAATACACTCACATAAAACTTGACCTAGCCAGACATCCGTCACTCCCTTGATTTCAGGGGGTTTTTTTGTATGAATGGGAAACCAGGAGTTATGGCAGGGAAAAAACAAACAAAACTCCTGAAAAAACAACACAGAAAAGAGCAACTATAAACTACTTTCAAGAGATTATGCTTTTGTTTCCATTGTTTGAAGAATAATCTGAGACCTTCTTTTAGGATGCCATATTTTATCTCCCAGCTTGTGCAAGGATGAATCATGGCTTACTTTGAAGAAACTGTACCTGTAAGCCAAGCCTTTAAAGATCTTACTGAAAGCTGAATAAGGGCAAGTAATGAACAAGGTAAGGAGAAGAGATATGGCAAAGCTCTTGAAGCTCCTGCTGGAAACAGGCAGGACTGCAGCACTTGTCAAGTGCTGTGTAGAGTGACTGCAGCAAACTGAGACCTAACCCCAGATAGTCATTACCAGTAATAACACATCCTGGCAGCTGAGCTCATACAGGTTCCTGGAGCCCTCTTGAGTCTGGTTTTGCCTTACCCGTTTCAATAGGCAATCCCTGGGTGTTCCTAGGAAAAAGGTTTATCAGAATCTAGGGAGCACTACGTATTTCACTCCAAACACTTTGCACAGTTTATTATGTTTCATTTTCTAAATAAAACTGTCTGCTTTATTGTCACTGTCATTGCAGTGGTTCATTGTATTCCCATTGGCTTCAGGGTACAGAACTATTGCTCTGTGCAAAGGATAGCCAGGCTACGGAAGTAAAACTGCTCCCTACATAATAACTACATCAATCTAATTATCTGTGAGGATAGTCCTCTTTGGTAATCTGAGTCCTTACAGTTAATTAAGCAGAGGTTAATATGATTTTTTTCCTCCTATTTCCTCTCCATCCACAGTGATGCTTTCCCTGGTCAATGAAGTAGAGGGGGTTAATTCACACCAACACCAGTCAGACCTGAATTCAGTACTCCTAAGTTACCTTTTTAGTGTCAAGTAGTAAGAACATTTTTCTAATGGGCTCATTTCCCAATGCTATTTCAAAACATTTCTTGATAGAAACTTTCTAGATAAACACCAAAGCTGTTGATAGAAAAGTTATTGCACCTGCACATTTTAATTGGCTAGGGAGACATATCTTCATAATTGGTATTTGCTAGCTTTCAAACAGAGGACTTTGCAGTGCAATGTATNTTTAGCTCTTTGAAAAAAATATATTTCATCTGCAGATGTTTTGGCTGAATTGTCAATTCTCTTCCATGTCTGCCATTAACCAATCACTTCGCTGTCAACTCAAAGATTTCTCCCACGTTTGCTCTGTGGAAGCAACTGGAAGTATTACAAATACCACTACAATTAATCACGTTGGACCATTAGTCATGATTCTGTAGGTAGTCTAACACTCACCAAGTGCCAGCTGAGCTAAAGACAGGAGATGATTTGGGGTCAGTGCTTTTTCCCCCCATCTTTCATTTCTGCATAGGGCTTATTGCAATATCCACTCTTGTTTCCTTGGAAGAAAATGTTATGAGAGCTGCCTTTCATTTAAGCCTTCAGTTCTATAGAGACACTGATATACAATAAGGAGAAGAGCTAGCTTGTGCTCCTGGCATATCTTAAGCAAGCATTAGTGAGTAAATTAGACTGACTAGAGCAAGTCAGGCCACTTTCTCCAGCCCAGTGAAGGAAGTTGTGCATCTTCTTGGGGAGTAGTTGCACTATGCAGCTGTGTAGATTTACAACTAGCAAGTTGTGCTGCTAGCTCTCTCCTTCCTCAGGCCAACACCAAACTCAGCAACATCCCCTTAGCAGACCTTCAGCTTTTATTCTTCATCTGTTTGCTCTTCTCCATCTCAAAACAGCCAACGGGGAACATGCTACTGAGAGAGAGCTCAGCAAGTGACCCCAACAAGAAGCTCCTCCAGCTGGCCCCAACAGGAACTCTCTTCCAACAGATCAGCTTCTTATT
>VYZX01007293.1:264644-295594 GCA_013401335.1 Brachypteracias leptosomus | reverse complement strand
TGGGTGTTCCTAGGAAAAAGGTTTATCAGAATCTAGGGAGCACTACGTATTTCACTCCAAACACTTTGCACAGTTTATTATGTTTCATTTTCTAAATAAAACTGTCTGCTTTATTGTCACTGTCATTGCAGTGCTTCATTGTATTCCCATTGGCTTCAGGGTACAGAACTATTGCTCTGTGCAAAGGATAGCCAGGCTACGGAAGTAAAACTGCTCCCTACATAATAACTACATCAATCTAATTATCTGTGAGGATAGTCCTCTTTGGTAATCTGAGTCCTTACAGTTAATTAAGCAGAGGTTAATATGATTTTTTTCCTCCTATTTCCTCTCCATCCACAGTGATGCTTTCCCTGGTCAATGAAGTAGAGGGGGTTAATTCACACCAACACCAGTCAGACCTGAATTCAGTACTCCTAAGTTACCTTTTTAGTGTCAAGTAGTAAGAACATTTTTCTAATGGGCTCATTTCCCAATGCTATTTCAAAACATTTCTTGATAGAAACTTTCTAGATAAACACCAAAGCTGTTGATAGAAAAGTTATTGCACCTGCACATTTTAATTGGCTAGGGAGACATATCTTCATAATTGGTATTTGCTAGCTTTCAAACAGAGGACTTTGCAGTGCAATGTATTTGGGAATTAATTCACACTAAAAATGCAAACATTCCACCAAGTGAAATGTAGGCAGAAATCATTAGCCAGTTGGGCTCAGCCCATGAGGGTCTAGAAGAGTATATTTGTAACAGGGGTAAAACTGTCCTTATTGTGTCCAACTCTACCCCAGCAAATGCATCTGCAGGATTCAGAGAAAATACGAATAGTTAGTTGGCCATGCAAGAACACAGTTCACACAGGAAAATTATTTTTTCCCTGTCCATAATTTTGCAGTTTAGGGAGGCAATTAGTGTATTTGCAGAATAGCTGGAATATCCTGAGTGCAGATTTTGAAGTGTGGTGAATGAAGACTGATTGATCATGAGGAGAGCCCAAGTCAGAGCTATGACTGGAATGTGTCCAGTCCTCTTCATTTTCGTGAGGTTCCTGAAGAAGGCCAGAAGGGTTTTAAACTGAATGAACTCATTTTATTAGAGTGGAAGCGCTTTTGGACATCTAGCCAAGGGCTTGACACTTCTTAAAAACATACCATAATTCTAAACTTCCAGGTGATCTATGCAGTATTCATACACAACTACCTAACATCATGCAATCAAGAAGTCTTCAAATGATCTTGCTTTGCTCCTGCTGAATTCAATCAAAGCACAGTAATTTTACTCTCTAGGACTCTAATAATGACTCATTTTGAAAAAATAAATAAAACCTTGAAAGGATTTGTTCCAGATAAAATTGTTTCATAATTTGGTTCTTCTTTTTCCAATCTTCTTTAATACTGCACAACCAAAATAAAGTCATTAGAGATAGCTGCATAAAAGTCACTTAAGAAAACTACCAGATAGATGTTCTTACAACTTCAGTTGTAAATATGAAGTACACAACAACAATTCTGAATATTAGGAATAGCCATCTGTTCATAATGATTTGGTGAGGAAAAAGAAACAGAAATTACAGCTTATGTTCACTTAGAGTTTTACAGCATTAGAAATTACTTCCCTTTCTACTAAAGCAAAACTCTGCTACATTTGATGAACAAGGCAAATAACTAGAAACAGAATAAAGATGACAAAAATACAACAAAATATTAGCAATCCCTCATGTTATCTGTACGCTGCTGTGGTCACTTTATCACTGTATCTCTGAATACAAATCCCTTGCACAGAATTTCTCTGCATGATTTCTTGTGCATTGGCTTTTTTTGGTAGCTCTTGCCTAGTCCTTTAGAGGACTGTTCACTTCAAAGAAATGGTTTCTGAAATTCAATTACATAAGACATATGTTAATACCTAATTAGTTGATACCTTGCATGTCATGTAATGTAGCTACACTACTCAACATCAGGATAAAGCAAACTTATCTCAGTGAGCACATTTGCATTTTATAGTATGACATGTTACTCGGTGATACAAACAGACAAACGGGATAACGCAGGAGACACTTATTATTACAAAGTGGCTGCTGATGGATATGTATATTTAAAGGAAACCCTCTGACAACCAATCAGCAGCCTTTAAGCAATCTCATTTGTGCTAAGTAGGTCACAGCTCCCACTGCAGAGAACCCAGAATCCATACAATAAGAGAGAAAAATGTATCACGTGGCAAGTTGCCCATCTAAAGCTGGGTCCTTCTACTTGTGGGCTATTGACTGACTCTAAACCTTTCTAAACAAACCAGATCCCTGGCACTACACAAGAAAGTCTGATCAATTAATTGGAGAGAACAGGTAGGAAATGTTAGCCCCCTTTTCTATAGGTATAAATGACAATCAGGGTGGCAATACTCCACGAGTTAGTCCACGGTTTGTTTCTCCCAAGAGATCAAAAAGGGAAGAAGGATGATGGGGGGTGAGGGTGCTTTTCATGCACCTGGTCTTTCTTATTTATATCATACAGGCTGTGAAATTTTCAACCTATATGAAGACCACTTCCTATTCCAGAACTGAACAGCATTTTCTGATGGTGCAGTCAACATAAAGCACAGGTGAACCTACCAGACAGCAGCACTCCCAGAATCTCTGTGCCCTATAAAAGGTAAGGATTTACATTCATGCTCAAATTAGTGTTTTATAATATTCATAAATATCTGCAGCTCAAGCTATATTTTCAGCTTTTCTTTCATAGAATAAAACAAACATTTTGCAGGTTAGATTTGTCTAATATATGGATAACTAAATATTTAAGTCCACAATTTAAGCCCCTAGCCACAAAGTTTGGACTGAGTAACCTAGAAGTACTGGAATGTTAAGGAGGGGTTTGGAGGGAGGACTGGGGAGGGGGATATCAAAAATAATGTATCTGACAGCCATAGGTGTCCAAAACTGTCACTGTCCTAACTTAAATTAGGACATGGAAGTGCCTTGATTTTTATTATAAGGAGTGTGAAACTTAGATTAGCAACAAGAAAGGATGAGATCTTTGATATAACTAACTCCTGTTCAGAGTCTTCAACAAGTTGGTCCTGGTGCCAAGCCCAGCTTGCAGGACCTGTTTTCTCCGGGACCACAGAGAAGCAGCAATGTATGAAGGACAGAAAGTCAAGGTAAAGGTAATTCTAATAGGCACAACTTATATTGATTCTTCTTTTAAAAGAAATATAGTAACTTTAGCATGCCAAGGTAAGAATGTTAATTCCTCATCAACAACTTGCTAGGCAAGGTCCTTAGCAGCACATGGCAGGAAAGTGTAATGTGGAAGCAGCAGACAAAAGTTGGCTCTTTTTGGTAAAATTGAGGAGTCAGGACATACATGGATAAGGGAAAAGAGATTTAGCAAAGAACTCTGAAGGAACAGATTCAAAGACCACCTTCAGGAAGATGACAGAGCTTTAGATTTGTGACAGAGAAGAATGAATCAATGGAGACCCAGTGGCACAGAGCAATGACAAAATGATCTTTGGGATTGTGATTTCCATGGGTGTACAGTCATCTGAAACTCAGGAGACATCAGAGGAAGGGTTTTGTTATAAGGAAACCCAATGAGAAGACACAGGGAGAATGTCATGGGTCCTCAGATAATTCTTGCAATGCAAGAAATATACCCTGGGCTGTAGGAATTTTGTGAGATAGAAGAGAAATATCTGCAATCTGCTTAAACTCAGCTGAGAGGAAAACCAAGGAGAACCAAGGAATTAGTAGAATCTAAAGGCATCTGTAGGACACTAATAAGGGTCATTAGGTTCAAAACAAGGCAAGTGAGTCATAATGATACAAGGAATAGATCTAGAGGGAATTCTGTGATCCTGAATTAAGGCTATGCTGAACACAATTAGAACTAAAGGGCTTGAAAATTAATAAACCACTAATGTTTAAAATGCTCTTGACATATACCAGGGAATTGAATTTAAAATCTTAAGTTGATGAAAAATGTCTTTTTAGGTGTTTTGTACATTTTAATACAGTAACTAGAATTTTTAAATTACCCAAATATAAAACTTCAACAAACAGAGATAGAAGGCTTACAGTATTGAAAATTTACATGAAAATACAAGACTTCTGCCCATAATCAGCAAAATTATGAGCAAATGTATTCAGATAAACCATTTTCATTCCAAATGACATTCCACTAAGTATACAGGGAGATGATCTTTGTATGCCACTCAGAATAAATTCTATTCAAATAAGTATTTGATCTGAATATAAAAGTTACTGTGTATAACCAGCTCCAAACTGAATATTAACTTAGTGCTTAATACAGCACACATCTTCAAAAAGGGTTCTTTTTGTTCCTATGCTTGCACGCTCTATCTCCTTGTAAAGATAATGCTGGAGACTAGAGTCTGATTGTGATTTCAGAACAAGAACTGAAATATGAACCCTCCTCACACATGTGGTCCCATTTAAATCAGAATCTGTCCCCTTTTCTTTACAAATTCATAGATATGCACAACCACGACAAATTCTAGCCCTAGGGTTTGCAACCCTAGTGGCATCAACAGCATTAATATGCTTTGTTCATCTCCTATTAAATATGAAAGTGTTTTTATATTTCTTCAGTTGGATTGATCTTACATTTCAGAACAAGAACACCCAGGAGAAGACATCACAAGTACTGTAAGAGATTATGCTTAATATAAAGGTTCGTTCTCACCTTCAGGATTGTTTAGTTTCTGTTTAGCTCACATCATTTGGGAGCACAGATACAGACTGTTGAAACCTTTGTAAGCACAGCTGCCAACATTATCACATGGTCATAGTACTGAGGTGTTCATCACCAAGAGTGGGGCAAGGGAGTAGGAAAGAAACTGAAAAGATTCTTAGTTTGCCATGGCCAGATTAATTCCTGAAGTTTAGAGACAGATTCATTAACTTCTGTACGTAATCCAGCTGCTTGAGGGAGAAGACAGCCTAATCCTCAGCCAAGTTCTATGGACAATTGGCATGGACCCCCCTTCATGACTCAATAAATCTACATTTCTGTGCTGGAATCAAGACAAGAACTTACATTTCTCCCCAACCAATCAACCATGTCGCTTGCAGCACTTCTGACTGATTTGTTTCCCCTTTCTGAAGCCAAATTCTATCTCTCTGTTCAAAGAAAACATTTCTAAAAACAAATAGCCTGAGCTAGCATTTGCTCCTCAAGTACTTAAGTGACCCCAAACTTATTAAAGACAAGGAAATAAAAAATAAATGTAGATTATATTCTACTCATTTACAAAAAGCACTAGAAAATATTCTTGTACCGAAGAGAACTAACCTTTTCCCCCAAAAAAAAAAATATGTGGAAAAAGCATTATGAAGATTTTCCCATCTCTGAAACATGCAAAACTGGAAACAGATTCTGTTTAAAGTCATGAACTACTTTATATTAATCAAAAATTCTTTTTTACATTTCACCAAAAACCCAAAGGATGTCCAGATACTACATCACTGAGTAAAAGAAGCATCTTAACTTTCATTGTGAAACAAAATTTTTTTCCTTCTAGTAAAGGGGTAATCTTGCATCCACTCTTTTAAAACTCCTTTTTTTTTTTCCCCTAAATAAAAGGATTCGGACAAGAATTTTAGGGATTCACAGTTTTCTCCAGTTTACATCAAAAGGTAAAACCAATTCTTGTTCCAAATGTATTCCTCAAAACTCTTCCACCCTTAATTCCACCAAACGCTTTGGTAACAAAGACCTTCCCTTAGGAGTGTTGGACTCATCAGGACACAAGCTACATTTTTGAAGCAGGATATAATCTGATAAACTTATTTTAATCATATTTCATGACACTGTAACAATATACCTGCTCATTAAAAATTGCAATCACTCTAAGAGCTTTAACACTTCCATTATCGTGCTGTTTACTGCATGAGCATGAATAAAGTTTTATGCTTATCTACCTTTTAGTGGTTATTGAAAAGAACACCTAGTTAGTGATGAAAGCAAATGGCAGTTGCAAATCATCTATTTGTACATCTTGTTACTGCAAAAGACATCTTCCTTAGCAAGTATGGGAAAAATTCCAGGACTGATGTTTACAGTGAATGAAAAATTCAGACTTTCTTACTTAAAAGGTAGAGATGAACACAAGCCAACACACTCTCTCAATTTGGTAAAGAGATTGTTTAAAACCAGCACAAATCAAGTTATCCTTTCAATTCTATGCTATATCCTAGAGCACGAGTGTAAGTACAAAATATTAAGCATTTCTCTAACATCAGTCATCAACTTACTCAAGCCTAAGCTCCGTTTTCTTCCAGTGTAACCCTAGGATGAAGGTAACCTCCTATAACACGGTATTTTGGCACCAAAATCTATGTAAAATAAACAATCTACTTGTGGGGCTTTACAGAAATATAATTGATCAACACGCCATAAATCTTCACAGAGTCAATTAAAGGGTTGTAAAGCATCATAATGCATAATAAAAAGTATAAAATGAATACTTTCACAGGCAGTAGAGATTGTGTTCATAGGGTTAGAGATGACCTGGAACAGAAATAGCCACTACTCAAACATAATCATTGGCAGTGGAAAACTACTGGCTCCTAATGCATACTCCACTTGGTAGCTGCTATTTCAGGTAACAATCATTAAACAAGCCAAATAACTAGTTCAGGTATAGAGATAAGTATCTATCTATATACAGTACCCAAACACATTTAACCATACACTGTATATTATTAGTTATATGCCCTTCAGCAGGACCAAACATCCCAGAAATTCTGTTTTAACATGATCTTAAAGAAACTATCTCCGCAGTTCTAAATATGATCACATTATTTCCTACGAGTGTCAGTTTTACTTGACAACATTACATTTCCCAACATTTCGTTTTCTAGCATTTTTCCATGACTATCTGTGTAGATTAGAAAGGTTCTTAACTGTTATCTGTAATAGATTTTGCCTGTAGCAAAATTCATGCAGGCATAATAGAAGAACAAAGTGTACTCTGATGAAATTGCAACCATAATTTCCAGATGCCTGACATTTATTGCTTATTGCTATTAGAATTCAAGTGCCTATTTGTTTTGTACTTTGCTTTTATTCTTGCATCACAAATGCATAATGGAAAAAAGATATTTTAAATGCTGGGTTAAGTATCACAGATCAACACGAGGCACCAGCATAATCAATATTACTTAAACACTCCTAAGCAATTAATTTTTAAGGAATCAAATTGTTGTACCACATCAAAATTTACAATACAATGAAGGTTGTTACATTCTTTATTGTTTAATTAAAAGCAACATTTAGCACGCATGCAGCTAACTGCTCAGACATTATGACATAACATGTCCTGTTTATCAGCGAGAGATATATAAACAGCATTTACTCTACGTTTTATTACACAATGTTAATTAGACTTTATTAGATTTCATATGCTTATCAAATTATCAAACGTAAGGCTTCAGAACCCCAGAGAAATGTGCTGCAATGCACACAGCTGTATCCCAAGCATCTGCAGTATTTCAGCTTTTCTGTGTGGTACAACAGCTTTAGGTACAGTGCTTCAGCACACTCCGTGTGGAACCACTCACGGGCTGAAGAGGGGCCAGTACAGGAGGGTTTAACTCACATATTCACTTTTAAAACTCAGGGACAAATGCATTCATCATGGAAAGCAACACCTCTCATGTAGGCCTAGGCTTTCACAGCTGATTTCAAGTGGAAAGGATGCCAGTTAATGCAATGGAAGGCCCAATACCCATGTGCATCAAGCAGCACCTTAAAAAACAACATAAAAAATTCACTGCAGACTTTTCTTGCCCATATGCCAAATTCCTGCCTTCAGCCACTCTCCCACTTTTCATGATCTCCTGTTGAAACACCAGGGAAGAAGTGTCTCATTTTTTGGTGGGGGTTGTTTGTTTTGTTTTTTCATGTGAACAAAAGGCAGCCTGGATCCTGTTCCTGGTTCTGCCTTAAGCCTCCAGGAGCCCGTGACCTCCAGCTTGTTCTCACTCAGGTATCTGAAGCAAGGCCTGGCCTTTTAGGGAACAAATGACAGGTGTCCCTGAGGCTTCAAGATGCAGGGTCAGCTTTAGAAGTTCAAGTTTCAGATGGTTCAATAGGTCAGTAAGGTATGTGTGCATTGAAGTTATTTCAACAGCACCATGCTGATTTTTGCCCCTGGGCTGTTTGGCACCATGTTTTCTGAAACATGCTCAACCCGAGTGAATATTCTGAATAGCTATTCCTTTAAACAGAATTTCTTAGTCCTCTGAGTAGTATTGATTTTCAATCCTCTCTCATTCAGAGATTATTTAGGGTGTTTGATGAAACTAAGTCATACAATGCACCAGCAAACAAGCCTCCCTTGATCCTCTGCAACAGACCAGATGAGGAAAGACAATAAAAGTTTCTCCCACTAGTTTTTATTTTTCACGTTCTGCTTTTTCAAGGACATTAGAGCCCTTTAATCACTGTGGTGAACAAAATGCTAGCATACTGGTGATGTAACACTGGCCTCTTTCACAACTACAAAGAAAAATGGGCATTGGTACTTCTTCCTAATACGAAGTTTTTTAACAAGTAGAACACTTTCATTTATTTTATTACTTCTTGAAGAAAGTACATATTCCAACCACGGCAAGTGGCACTCTCAGGGACAGCAATCATAATCACTTCAATAGGATAAGAGCTACATTAACTTATGAATTCTTTGAATACCCGAATTTTTTCCAAATCATTGTACATATCTCTTACTCAATATGTTCTTTGTCTACTCTCATAAAAGGAAGTCAGAAGCAATTGTGTGCTTCTTGCCACCTGCCAGGCTGTGGGGGTGTAGCATGGTAGCAGATCCCTAAATGATAGCAGGATTGGCTTTGGTGGTCTGAGAGTATCTGATCTCTGCTTGGGTATTTCAGTCTGTCCTGAATTCCAGGAGAGGCCTAGCCCTGCACCTCGTACAGAAATCGTGGGTTTATACAAAGAAAACCTCTCCAGTTCTGTTTTACTTTCCAAGTACCTAATCCAAAGTCTTTACATAGTCTCTACTTGAGCCACTTTTCACTGAGGTGAACAAGAGTTCTGACTTCAGCCCAGGAGACACACATCCCTATAGCTCACAAGAGAAGTAGCACATGATAAATGGTGCTGTGGAAGCACAGACAGTCCCTGACATCTACTCCTAGTCTCAGCAATAGTTTGCAATGTGATTTTTTTTATTTTTAAAGAGAGTAGGTTTTATTCCATTTAAGATTCTATTTATAAACATGGGGAAATCTTGTTCCTCCTCTAACAGAAACAGCACAGACACAAAGCCATGTTTTCTGGGGGAAGAGAGAGTAGCTCATGACATGAGCAAATAGCAGCCCTAAGTTTCTAAACAGGCTGGTTTTAAAGACACAACGAATTATAAGCTGAAGTAACTACCATTTCCTCAAAGACAGAGGTAACCCTGATGTAGGGCTATGGAAAGGGTCCTTGCTCTTCATATCCTTTTACTGGGCCACATGTTAAGATACAGCTATTTTATCCAGCAATAGTGCTTCAAAAGTGAGGTGTGATGCACAGACTTAGCTCTGTCATTTAGTGACATTGAGGTTTCTATAGTGTTAGACACTAGCATAAACTTAAAACTCTTCACCAATAGGTATTCCGTAATATCTCTGGGCAATCAACATACTTGTCCATTTTTGCTATTAGAAAGATTTTCCTACTACCTAACTTCAATTTTCCCAGCTCCAGTTTAAACTCATTACTATTTCTCCCAGTGGAAATGGAGATCAGTGGCAGTCTCCCTGGTTACTCAGCACCATGAATACATCCAGCCTCCCAGCCAAGCCACGGTTGCTATCAGGAGAGCACCCTCCACTGGGCAAATTCTCTCATGACTCAGACTTTGATTTACCATTAGATGCAAACAACAGCTATCTGAACTGATTAAAAAAAGCTTCCAGATTCCACTCACTCTGTTTCACATTTCTGGCTATTTTAAATTGACTTACAGCCCATAGATAAAACAAGAGAAAGGGGTGAGTGAACTCCCTTGCAATCCCTGAAGAGCAACAGCAGCCACCTGCAGCCTTGCAAGGTTTGCAGAGCACAGACACTACCTACCACCTATGTTGTCAAAGCACATAACAGAGGGATGGGGATAAGAACAACATAATATGTGCAAGTCATGCATTATGTATTGACTGACTACTGTGTGGAAACTCAGAAAGCACTGACAATTTGGAAGCCTTAATCTACAAGCTATGCTCCTGCAATCCAAGTCAGAAATATGCCTTTATACACTTTAAATGCTGCATTACAGCCCATTCCAACCCCAAGTTGCAGGTGTATGTCTGTTCCTACCTTACAAGTACTGCATGGAAATTTATTATTTTATAAAAGGAAACATTACAGCCTAACAGACCTTCACAGAAATGCTTAGGCAGAGCCTACTGCTCTGAGCAAGCGACTCATACATAGACAGGAGGAGGAGAACTGCTTCTGACAGACAGAAAACGTGTTTGTATTTCAGCCTTGACTCTGATCCACCAAAACAACATTGTTCACTTCATTTTTTTCCTCTTCTTTTAAAAACTACTTTCCAGAGTTCTCCAGTGAGAAAATGAGTGGGGTTTTCTGTTAAAGATGAAATAAAGGCTTTTAACTTTCAAGCAGGTAAAGAAAACACTGTGAAACATAAACCTGAAAGGCTGAAAGACGTCAAATAAAAAGAAATACAATAATCCTTATATATGGAATTACGTATTATATAATTTGTGTCCATGTGAGCATGTGCAGAAGTGTGTGCATATACACATAGCAAAGTTAATTTAGTAACTTTTGAGTCCTGACTCATGAATTCCTCAATTTGCTAGTGACAGAGCCTGTCAGGCAGCAGAGCTGATGCAGCACAGAGGCAGGGATGAGCTGGGAAGAGTCCTGGAGTGGCTCAGCTCCCTGCAGGACTCGGGGACTAGGGAATGAGCCACACTTTGGCAGCAGTGTCCTCTTGGAGAAGTTGCACCATGTGTTGCCTATAATCACCAAGCCTATAGGCAATTTCATAGTTTCAAAGCACCAAAGGAGAGAATTTACTGAGGGTTTTAATATTCAGGTGGGGTTTTTGTCTGGTTTGTTGTTGTGGTTTTTGTGTTGATTTTTTTGTTTGTTTTTTAAAGTAGGTTTAACAGTTGAGTGCTCTGAGCAGACTACTTTGTAACAGGAAAACAAAACAAGGGTCTAAAACCCCTACTTCACGTTCACCACATTCAGATGTAGTCAAAATACCATCAATATCATAAAATACTGAAAAAAAAATAAAGAAGAAGAATCATTTCTTCTTTTGTGAGGCACAACATGGTTTATGTCCATCTTTCAGATCTACCTTTTTTCCAAGTGTATCTAATCCCTCTGTCCCAGAATCCAAGAGACAAAAATCAGTTATCCCTGCATATAGAGTTCTACGCATGCCTATTAGAAGGAAATGTTCCCTGGGATCTCCTCTGCTCTGTGGACTCCCCTTTTCTTCCCTAGAGTATGAAATCATATTTTGCTGACAGTGCTAGTTTTAGCCCACATGTGCTTCCAGCTCAGCATAAGACACTAGGTAAGGAGAAAGCAAAATCAATCAGCAGAGCAAAGACAGAAGCAGTAAGTGCTGCCTCTGACAGCAGCAGGTTTCAAGAACATCTACAGAAAGAAGTACAAACTCTCCTCCCTGAAGCCTGTGAATTGTGGAGGTGGGAGGGGAAATGAAGCAAGCTTTGAGCTCTCTCTCTCCTCATTGAGGATCTTAGATTTTTATCATATTCACAAGCTCTTTGATCTGTTTGTTTTAAAGTTCCAGCTCTTGGAGTCAAGTGAATCTCATCCAATATTTCAGAACTTCCTTAAGGACACTGCTAGAAAAGGAAGGATTTAAGCCTGTGTTTAATATTAAATTTCAACATTTGATGAAGTTCCACTTACTTCAGAGGTATTACAGTGGCCTGATTTGCAACATGCATAGTTAAAGGCCTGTCTTAACAGAAAAGCTAACATCCAAGGGAGATCATTTATTGCTACTCTCTTTCTCTAGGCCTCTGCATGATTGATCTTAAAACTCTCAAGTTTTATGTGTTAAAATAAAAGGGCATAATACGTTGACTTTCAGGCTAAACTTCAAGCTGTTTCTTTTAGGGGAGCTAAGGATAGAACCATATAAAATGTAGCCCAGAACATTCTCTGCTCTTACTTTCCCTCAGCACATGTAGTATATAAGGGACAGAATGTTCAAAGGCAATGTATAAACCAAAGTTTGACTGTATGTTCTGGATATCTTAAGCCTTTTATGCATGTCCTTTAAATATCATGGCTTTTTAAAACAAATCACAGGCAGCAACATAACAGTAAAAAAATTTTAAAAGATGTGATAAGTGCAGCCTTAAAGCTAAAGAAACTTCTTTGACAAAAAAACCCAAGAGAATTACTTTGTCAACTTTAACAATTGCATAAAAATATGAAACTAAAAGTAATTTCCTTAAGTTACCCCAGAGCATGGTGGGACCTAGTCCAGGTATATCTATATTGTCCAGAGTTGAACCTCTGCAGCTCATTCTTTCTGCTGTTCCTCCTGCAATCTGTTTCTGTCTATGTCTCTTCAGCTCAGCTTCGCTTAACCTTTTCCAAGTAGAGCACCACACAAGGTCCTTTCCTCCTTCTGCAGTGCTTCCAACATGGTGTTGGGTCCCCACTGCCACACACCACCACCCACTGCTTGGTTCTGTTCTGCTGAAGCTGGTTCTCTGCTCTATTGCCCACCCCCTGGATTCTCCTGCTCACACAACCAGTTCTGCATATTAGTTGGTCATGCAGAACAGAACCATCAAGGTAAAAAAACAATTAAAAAAAATTCTCCCCTGCCCCTGGGCTGGCAGGAGTGAAATACAGCTCCTGGGAAATGGTGCTTTCTACTGCCATGTACATGCATTTAAGGGCGAGGCTACTTTATGACTTCATGATATCCATGGCATCCATAACCTAGCTATATATTTCTATAACCACCACACTTACCTCATCCAGAGGGGACTATAACATGTTCCTGTGAAGAACCCAAGGGAGGGGCTATTTGTTTGGTTTTACTCTTTCTGTGGCACTGCCAGTTAGCAGGCACATGGAGCAGAAAGACATCTTTGCCAGCTTTCCTTACAACAGAGGAAAGCTAGACTCCTAAACATAATGGACAAAGTCCACTACCTTGAGCTCAACTTCTCTTCACAGGTTTTTCTAGGACCTCTTAAGTCCTGGGACACAGACCTGATAATATGAACAAGAAGGTTTTCGTATATTGGTTTTTTGCATATCAATTTTCTGCAGTTACTTAAGAATTACATTTTTGGTCTTTATTTTCCCACTCTAATGTCAGCAGGAGTTGTACCAGCGTTTGTGTATTCACTGTCTGCTGTTTGACACACAAGTGTTCATTTAACAAGCTCTGAAATGTGCCCTGGACAGAAATCTGAATAGCAGCAGAAATTTTCATCTTAAAGTCTTCTCCACCTATTAGTGTTTAGTCCAGGTATTGGTTTTTTTAATGCTCTGTGTGTTTTACACATTCTTATCTTGTGGAGCTAATGTCTGAAGTTTCATTTGACCTCCTTCTGTCTCCAGCTTATAGAGGGAATGAAATTAACCAACAAATGCTCAATAGAGATTCTTAGGAGGGAAATAATTGTGTATCTGTATAACATTTAGTGCCCCCAGTTTTGTCCCACAACTTCTGCATGGAACGAGTCTGAGCTGCATTTCACTATATTAAATTCCATTAAAGACCTTACATCAGTAGTGTAAGTGTGCTTGTGGAAGCACAGCAAGGTTCTCTTCTACTTGGGATTTGGACAGAGGAAAATCTACACGTCAATAGTTTATCCTAAGATCCAAACAAGCACAATGTTTTTGCTATTTTGATGTTTGAAGAGAACTATTTATAGCAGAAGAATTAGCAACACTACGGCAACATATTTCAACTGTAATATCTCAAGAGAACAAGAGAGCAGGGAAAAACCTTTCCAGTTTCTATTGAGAGGGGAAATCAGTCACAATAGTTTTTCCTCCATGAACAGAGGGGAAACCTTCCTACATCTCCAAATATGACTGGAACACAAATCTATGTTTAATGAAAACTCTTTAGGTTTCCAGCTAAGCACTGTGGACTATTCTGATCTGGGGTTGGCTTTGAATAGAATGAGCAGGCCCTCATTCTGGAAACATTTCTACATTATGTGTCCATAAACTGAACCCTCTCCCTCTCCACTGAAATGCTCCCTGGAAGCAGTTCTGCTAACCTGGCAGGGCACAACCCAGGCTGTCCAGCTTTGGTGTCGTAGGATACCTGGCTGGGCAGGAATGGCCCCAAGGCAGGAGCAGCTTTAGCCTCTCAGAAAGTCATTACAAAATGAAGTCAGCACATCCAGGGAGAAGTGCACTGAAAGAATACAATTCAGTAACATACTAAATAGACCAGTGATGTTTCATTCACCCAGTGACCAACACTCAGAATCACGAGTGTTTTCTTTCTCCACTTCCAGAAAAGCCCAAGCCAACACCAAAACCCAAAGAGAGGTTTGTTCTATGGCTGGCCAAGCGCAGTTATTAAGCCATGATGTCTTTCTTTAGAACCAATTTTAAATCAAGGATCATGTACCACTGCCACTTACACAAGGTTGCTCATAATTGCTCCATGCAATGCTTTGATTAATTAAATCACACTAGAGATTGTTTCTTAGTAACACACCTGGTACACTCTTTGTTGTTGGGTTCATTAAAACGCTGTGTCTCACACTGCTTTGCAGCATGAAAGGATATTAATCAGCTAAATTGCCATTAAGAGTCATATCAATATTTGCTGCACACTGATTGTTTTTCTAAATCTTCAACAAAGGACATTTCACTGAAATCTCAGGTTGGTAACTAACCGTATGACAGTGAAGTCAAATTAAAATGTTTTATTTTCTCTGCAGAAAAAAATTAAAA
The DNA here is from genome assembly GCA_013401335.1 of Brachypteracias leptosomus. Taxonomy (NCBI): domain Eukaryota; kingdom Metazoa; phylum Chordata; class Aves; order Coraciiformes; family Brachypteraciidae; genus Brachypteracias; species Brachypteracias leptosomus. The sequence continues at coordinate 280,598 of VYZX01007293.1, read as the reverse complement.
ATCAAGCACGTAAACTAAAAGACAAAAGACAGAGTGTTGGGGGTGGGTGCTTTTTGGTCTGCTACTGTTAGACAAGGAGTGGCATGTTGAATAAACTAAACTTAAATGTGCAGAAAATCTTTTTTAAAAATTCAAACTAAGCAGCTCTCGTTAATGTGTGTTCTGTTCCCCAAGCAGAGAAGGCTCCACTTTGTAATGCAACATTGGTAATTAGGTTCACTTTCAGAGCCTGAGCTGAAAAAGTGCCCAGGGAATCAAATGTTACTTTTCATTATTAATGTGAATGAGAAAATGTTTCCAAATATTTCCCCTTCCTAGCAACAGCCTGTTTGCATATGATCAGCAAACATATTGATAAGTTGAAGGTGAGCCAGTAAGAAGGGGAGTGGCTATAATACGAGTTACTCAGGCTTTCTGTGATGTGTTCTTAAGATTTCTGCTTTCTTCAGGCCCTACGTCCCAGCAAAAATGGATTCTGCAGGGCATACACTACTTCTGGGCTGTGGATTTTTGTCCAAAAGCACAATATGCATTTCCTAAGCTTTCTCAGGGTCTCCAACTCCCTGTTAGCAGGATCTAGACCGTTCTGCTTCTGGAGCTGGCTCCTGCCAATGAGACACGCCTGCAGCAGTGAGAAGAAATCTAGATTTATGCTTTCTGCACTAGCTGCCACACACCATTGGCCATCAGGAGGACACTAATAGAAACAACAGTTTTTCCAAACCATTTTCTCCTGCTAATCATGACAGTTAAAGGAAGGGGGAACACCCAGTGGCCAACCTATCTAATTATCCAATAGTTCAGTGCTTTTGTGATGCAGAGATCTCTCTTTTACAGCATTAATAAAATACATTTCATCACACCAGAATACTGTATGCATGGATAATTGTAAAAAATAGAAAATAATTGATTCCACAATTTTCTTATTTGTGCTTCTTGTGGACTCAATTTGATTAATTTTACTCTGCTGTATTTTCTCCTCTTTAGCTCTGTCTTTAGCAAGACCTATGTGCTGATCAACAATTGCACCAAGATCTATTTCATCATCCACCAAAGAACAGCAATTGCCTCTCTCTGCAGTGGCTTCATGGTTGCTCTCTGGACCTGAGGTCTGCCCTAACCCAGGCAGAGTCTCCTGTCTCCCCACCATGAGATTTTAAACAAAAGTCACACACATCTGAGAGCTACACTACACACCACACTTGATCTTGGCAGAAAGGTTGAGAAGCAGCCTAGTGTCCTGCCTCTGGATTGTTCTTCCACAACAGCATCTTAAATAATCCCAAACCACTCGTGCTCTCCAGAAATGACTTTTTCTTTAGGGATCATACTTTCTCACAGATTGGTTTCTTTTTAGAGAAGACCACTGGTCTCTCAGAGGTGTCCTGCATTGCAGAAAGGAAACCTTTATTCCACAGAGATTCTCACTACATTTTAATTGTACTTTTTAATAGTTATTTAACCTTCAAGTTTTAAGGCTACAACTTTGCAAGACCACAGTACATATAATGGCAAGACATATTAGGACTAACCCCAATTCTAAAGAACAAAGGGACCTTGCCAAGGATGCCACCACTCTCCATTTTCCCAGGCAGAAGCCTTGGTTCTTAGCCTTCACACAGCACTTCAACACTCATCCCTTTTCTCTGTCTTTTCTTGAGCATCTGAGTCAAGAGAAATAGTCCAGCTTGCAAAAACAGGTTATTATTTTGCTATATGATTTATATTTAGGTTGATTTAGTTGTAAATCACCAGTCTCAGAAAATGTATTCATTTTCTGATTTTTTCTTAAATGTGTAAGAGACCAAAGCATCTTTATATTATCAACAGAACAAAAAATGTAGACACCACAGGAGTTTTATATAAACCATGCAGAAAATATGTATTTTTATAGCACTTTCTGCCTTCTCCTTTCTTGCACATGCCAGTTTGTTCTGCCTAGTTGTTTGCAAAAGAAGCACAGCTAGTAAATGATGAGGCATGCTTGAATTAAGGCTTGTAATTTCTCCTTCTGGAAAACATGACTGTGTTATTGACATTTATGAACTACAGTAAACACTGAAAATTTGCCTTGAAATGCAAATTCACTCTAAGAACTCCCAACACCGTTCCTGGGAAAATATGTTGACATCTCTACAAATTCTCACCTTTGCAACATTTTTATTGGAGCTAGTAAAAACAAAATAAAAACACAACAACAAAAAAAAACCCACTTTTTTTTTTTTTACAGAAGGGTAGAAATTATTAAGTAATCATTCAAGTTCCTTGGAACTAATTGCAGCTACGCAAATCATCAGGTAAAAGACTCAGGTTTTAGTTGTTAATTCTGCTCTTTATCATATCACATGCAGCAGCAGATGTTATTTATATTTGGGCTGAAGTTAGCGATGCACAAATCCTGTCTGCATACACCTGCTCCATAATACACCTATGATACAATAATGTAACTCTCTGGGGTTTTCCTTCCTTGGAGAAAATATTTCTGGCCATATGGTTCCTGTAAATCCAAATAGCCTCAGTGGAGGCCACACTGTGGAGCAGAGCAACAGAAAGGTTACACTGCTCATTTCATGTTGTCCATTACCTCATTTTCAGCTCTTCTCAAGGAGACTACCAGTAACAGGTTTTGCTGGATCTCCTTCATAAGACCTATCAGAGCAGATATCCAAGGAGGGGAACCCCTATTCCACCCACAGTGACTCCAGGAGAGATCCTGGCACCTCTGCACCTTCTTGCCCAGGGAGCATGAGGCCAGAGCAGAAGTAGCACAAGGGACAAGCTCAGGAGAGGGCTGCTTGGGTCTTGAGCTGCCAGCCCTGCTTTCTTCTGCTTTCAGACCCAACAGTTACAATGACCAACAGCAGTCCTTCAGAATGGATAAATGTTTCATATTTATGACTCGTGTGCTAACGATTAATCCTAGCTTCAGATGAGAACCTCCACAATGTATCCAAGTATTCCAATCTCCAGCCATTACTTCTTATCTAGTATAAAAGAGGAAAAGGGGACAACAGTGTCTAAACATTAATTATGAGAATGTCAGAAGCATCTAGTGTTTTTAATTGTGTAAACATCAGCACAGACATCCAGCTGCCAATCACTGAAAGTTCAGAGGAATAAAGGGAATATCCTCAGATGCTCTTGGTGAGTTCACCTTAGCTCATTTCATAGCAGCACTTACAAAGCTCAGCCTTTCTGAGCTCTTGCACTCATTTATTATTTCCACAATGTTTTATCTTAGAACCATTCAGGCTGGAAGAGACCTTTAAGATCATCGAGTCCAACCATTAACCCAGCACTGCCAAGACACCACTAAACCATGTCCTTAAGTGCCACATCTACACATCTTTTAAATACCTCCAGGGATGGTGACTCCACCACCTTCCTGAGCAGCTTGTTCCAGTGCTTGACAACCCTTTCAGTGAAGAAATTTTTCCTACTACCCAGCCTAAACCTGGCCTGGCATAACTTGAGGCCACTCCCTCTTGTCCTGCCCAGTTTCATTTGTAACTGGTGAAAAGATGCCCCTAGTGATCTGTTATCTAACCTTAAGGTTCTGGAGAGAATGTTTTTACAATCTGACCCAAACCACAGCAAACAGACATCTGCTTTGAAATGCTTTAGCCTTCGTTTATTTACAGCTCTGCCCTGTTCAAGGCTGCTAATAGCTGTTACAAAGCAACAATGCCTTGCATTTATTGATGGGAAGACTGTTGCTTCTAGTTTTTCTTCTTATCCCATATTACAAATGAGTAAATCATAGCCAGCCAAACCAAGGTTAGAAACCAGAAGATGCACTTTAACAAGATCCTGAAAAAATTAAAACTAACCTTCCATCTATGGAAAAAGAGTTATTAATTCATCAAATTTTGTGGATTCCAGGAACTGATAAGCTCTGCAGCTCAGGCAACTCTGAAATTAAATTAGGTTTCAGAAATGAATATTTCATCTTTAAGATACTGTTGCTTGGAGACCTAGGAAAGGAAGGGTGATCTAACACAAAGACATGGGAGTTAGTTACAAGGGGCATCGTTTTCCACTCCAACAGGCTCTGGAACATACCATAAAATGCCCAGAACAAAACAAATGTAGAAGAATGTACGTTGCACATATTTTATCTGACACCCTCCCTCGTTTTACCCTGCCTACTTTCAGCTCAAGTGGTTCATTTTAACACCATTTAAACAATAATATATTTTAAAAAACAAAGGCACAATTACAGAAGTTCTTAAAATCAAAGTTCTATTAACTCTTCTGTGAAATCTCTCTCCAAATAGAAAAAATGTCTTCACTTTCCATGTTCTTACTCTTCCTTTTAGTCCTCCTCCATTGTTTCCAGACCTCTTTTTAAAGCACACTGACATTCTTATGTGTCCACTACATAAAAATTACCATCTTTCAACCTCCATGTCCCCAAACTGCACTGCAATTATAGAACCAAAGTGCAAGTTCATAGTTTAAGCACATCAAGAACAAAATGAAGAAAACAAAAAAATAAAAAAACTTCTGGTGAACTAGATAAGAAAACAATCAGATTTTACTGGCCTCATCCAATACCGTGTGGATAATCTTGCATTTGTTGCAAGCATTAAACATGAGTTTTCCCATTAGTGACCCTTATAATGCAGCTATAATTTTATTTCTGGTTTGCAGGACAAAATAGCTCACTGAAAGCAGAAAGAGTCAATAAGAGACAGATACTTTCCTGGGAATAATTTGTGCTCACTGTATAACATTGAGGGTAACCAGCTTTTCAAAAAAAAAAAAAAGGGGGGGACCAAGGAGGAGACTGAAAGAATGACTGTTCTGTGCTGTACCTCTGAACATTAGGATAGGAGGTGGATAAGCCATCTATTCACCAAGTGAGTGTCATCTTACAGGCTGGGCTTGATTATAGAATCAATCTTAGCTATCTAACTACATCATTTAAAAAAGAAATTGAAGAAGGGGGGGCGGGAGGGAGTAGCAAGCACTTCTAAATTTAGAGTAGTGTGCTTCAGGAGTCTTATGGAGATGGAAGTGAATGTCTGCATTAATGGAAATATGTTGTTACCATATTGCAAATGTAGTGAACTGATCACATAAGACAAGGCAGTCTCTTGGAATAAATGACAAACAGTAATTTTTCCTGGCAGAAGGCAACTTAATTTCTGCAAAATAAGATTTCAGCTGAAGAGGATTCAGGGACCAATACTGATGTGTGCATTTGCATGTACATTAGAAATCTCACAGTATTTTTTTTCTGAATTGCTGCACTGAAGTTCCTGAGGGAATATGGCCATTTTCCCAGCCTGCTATTTTCTCCACGCAGAGACTCCCATTTCAGTTCTCCCAAAATGACTCCCAACCCCTGTGCAGTTGCTGTTGCCTGTTATGGTGGTTTATTCACGTTCTGTGCCCTCTAGATCAGGAGCTGTTCTTTCTGTAGCTTTCAGGCAAGGGAAGTTTGAAATTTAAAAAAAAATAGCTATAACTATTAGTAGAAGAATAAATAGAATATTATATATGATCAGTGCCACCTGACACAAGATCAAAAGCCAAATTAAGTGCAAAGATGTGATTTCTGGGAAACCAGTCACAGCAAAAATGTCTCACCAGATTCCAAGTGTTTCTGCTGCCCTTTTGACACTCAAGGATTTAAAAGTCTTGTATTTAAATAAGCATGCAACCCACACAGCCTGTTTGTAAGCCAAGCCAAACTAAGCATCAATATACAATACTTAAATGCAAAATTACAGATTATCTAGTGTATGTTTGATCTCCTACTGCTAGTCAATGACACAGATGAGCCCAAAGGAAATCTTAAAATTAGTCCTAATTTCATGTTAATTTGTGTATTCATAACACTTATTATGACTATTTTATAAGTGTGTATATATACACACACTCTAACTCTGTACAGCTGAATTAGTGCACAGATAATCAATACTTCTCTAATTCATAGGAAATGTTGCTGCTAACACACTATGGACTCAGCCCATTCTGTAGGTGTTATCTCAAAACATTAAACTATTGTGATATGCCAACAAAAGCAACTGAAGGCACAATTCTAGCATTAGACAGACTGTATTGAAACCAGCTGTCTCAGGCAGCCCAGATGGGATCTGTCAGGGCTTCATTCCTATTCTTTTATTCTCCTGAAAACCAATAGGCAACCCCAGGCAAAAAGTGACCCCACATAACTCTCCCCAGCCTCAGCTCTAATAAAGCTATTAAATCAAAGAAGTAGTTTACGCTTTTATCAGTTTCAAGTATCAGGGCAAATTGCAAATCAATACACAGTTTTAATCATCATCTACAAGTTAAAGCAAAAATAAATCCTGTGGCAATTCTATTTAGTTTTCACTCCTTTTCTTCGTTGGATCTACTTTTTTCCCCACTAATCTGAACAGAATTTCATTATAAATAGAAACCTAGGCAAGAAAGTCTATTATTGGGGCTTCTGATATTCATCTCTTTGCCATGAACCATTGAAGCCACTAGAAATTACTGTAAGTAGTCAGTATTCAGCCTCCCTACGATATCACCCTTGGGGATGTGCAGTAGTGTAATGGGTTACAACTCTCTTCCCTCTGATATGTCTTTATAATTGGAGATTTGACAGTGAAACTATTTCATACTGTATTTTTACTGCCATACTCTTCATATTTCTGGCACCTTATGAGTGACGTACCCTTCACACTATTCCATCCATACCAACTCCAGCTCACAGACAGTGGCTACATGGATGACATCACCATATGGGACAGCTGACTCCAGCTGACATTCCACACCATATGACATCATGCTCAGCATGCAAAGCTGGGGAAAGAAGGAGTGATGGCATTTACCTTCCAAGTGACCATTAGGTGTGATGGAGAGCAGCTTTCCTGGAGGTGGCTGAACACCTGCCCACTGAGGAGAGGTGGTGAGTGAATTCCTTCTCTTCCTTTGCTTGTGTGCCATTTGCTTTGTCTATCTTTACCTCAGCCCAGGAGTTTTCTCACTTTGACCCTTCCAGTTTTCTCCCCATCTCACTGGGGGGAGCAAGCAAGCAGCTATATGAAGCTTAGTTGCCAGCTGGGATAAAACCATGATGAGACTGCCATACTACTCTTAATTCTAGCAATTTATGAATAACACACTGCTCACACCATTACATCAATACTAACTTCAGCTCACAGACACCTCTTACACCATTATTTCTAATTTGGACAAATAATCTAGAAAGCTTTCAAACTTTCATTCAAAACATATTTTTCTAAATTCCATCTTGAAACCTGCTGGATTACATATTCCAACTCAAACCACCCAGACCCAACAGCACAGAATCAGTAACAAACCTCTCACCAATTCCAGCCAGACAGGTTCAGGTGCATGGTACATAGTGCCACTGTTGAAGATGAAGTGTACACTTAGTACTGCGCAGGGAAGGGTTAGTTAGGGTTCAGATCTGCCCCAAAGTCCTTCACCTACAAAACAATCCCATTGCATCCGTGCAGTGGAAAGTAGCATCCAATTTACTCTGCAAAACCACAAATGGAAACATGGGGGTGTTCTTGAAATAACATCTTAACGTGACAACTGGCTAATGCCTGTACAATTACAGGAGATAGACAATATTGCAACTAGAGCTGATTATCAGAGATAAAGGACTACTCCCTAGAGCCCTGATACAGCTTCAGGGCTTGAGTTCCAGAATTGCATCTATTTAAGTGCACTGTTGCTATGATAGACTAGCAAAAAGGTCCTGGAGCTATGAAATGGTCTTTCCATCCACACAATTTTCTGTTCACCCTAATGGCTCCAACTTGCCCTAAGAAGTCTAAATTATAGATTCATTTTTGTAATGTGAAGGAGCCTTCATTGAAGTATAGAAGATTTAGTTTTAAATTCCTGCTTTCCCTCACTTATTTCTCTGGGATTTGAAGCTGGGGCTGCCAATAATCTAAAGCCAAATCACAGCTATCCTACATCGAGGTGCTGCTCTGCCTGTTGGTTTGACTGGACACTACAGGTAAGCCTTGGAACATCCCTCCAGAGCTTCCAAAAGCTCCTGAAAAATCAGCATGTATGATATAAGTGCACAGCCCTTTTAATGCTTTTCTCTTATTCAACCAAAGTTATGGGTTGGTTTGTCTCACAGTGGATCTTGATCTCCTTCTGCTTGATATTCTCAGAAAACACGCATCCAATTTTCTGTCAAAACCCCAATTTTTGCTGTTGTAACTATGGATGCATGAAAAGATAGACTGGAAGAGGGAAAGCAGAGACAAAGATCATTTCTTAGAAGTGCTTACTTCGTTTAGAACAAGGAAAAACAACATTGGTTGTATGTATCATACTAACAACCTGCAAAGAGAGATCCAGGTTTTTACGTTGTATATTAATATATGTTCTGAATTAGAAGAAATAGCCATAAGAACATATTTGCAGAGTAAAGTATTGCAGACTGATTACTGAAAGCAGCAGAACTTTCATCTACTTTTGCTTACAGGATTATGGTTTCATGTCACCTAGAAGTTCCTCTTTCTCAGTGACAGTGGAATGAATTCTGTGATTGCAAAGCATCACTAAGAAATCAGAATCAGTTCACTCTTGGTTGAGGCTGATTTAGCAACAGCTGCTACTTCTGATTTTACCCCAGCAAAGTTCCTCCTTGATTCAGTTCAGAAGTTAGTTAAGCTGCCACCAACTAGGGAATAAAGCAACAAGAGGGTGATTTCTCATCTCAACTGGAGGATTTCCTAACTACTCAGAAAGATTTCAACTTCTACCATTTACTTCACCCTATTGCTAGGACTAAATGCAGAGAAAGAGGTGAGGCACTTTTTCATTTCCCTGTATCCAGTGCTGAATTTTTTTCCTTAACTTCACCTATTCCTTAAATGAAATACAACTTTTCTTTTTTATTTACCAATATCCAATTAAACTTGTTGATTAGCAACACTTCATGTTTGTGAAACATAATGGGGAAGAGAAGGGGAAGAGAAGGGGAAGAGAAGGGGAAGAGAAGGGGAAGAGAAGGGGAAGAGAAAGAGAAGAACAAAACTTCATAAAAAATGTGATTCCACCAGGCCAAACTATTTAACAATTTCCCTTTTGCATGATGTTCTGAGGTTCTGGAGACACGTCTTTGCTTGACACAAGTCCAAGGACATTTAAAAACAAAGCAGAATTTAATTTGTTTCAATGAATACTTCTGCATGTTTTCCTAACACATTTTTTCTGTTCCTGCAGATCACTTTTGAGAAAACTGATGAGAACTGGTTATTTAGAGCCACACAGGTACACACTCCCCTCCCTCCTTCCAGGGGGGCTGCTATCTGGTGTTCAGTTCACCTTAGCTACCATCTGGCAGTGCCTGTGCTCCCACACCACATGGCACAGCCAAACCACACACACATGAGATCAGTGATGCTGGAGGAGACCCTGGGGAGCTGAGCTGCCTGCTCAGGGAAACCTGCCACAGCCAGGGATGTTGCAGGATCACGTACGTCTTCTCTGAACAAGGTTTTAATATTAGGAGTTAATTGGTCAGGACTGCTTCATCATTTTATCTCTGCACTTCCTCCAAAACCCTCTCAATTTTTAAATGAAAGGGTCCCCTCTATTTGGTGGCAAAGGATTGCCTGCCACTGGCACTCCAGATATTCATGGCATGGCTTTCTCTCATACCTCAGGAAATCTCAGACACTAAAATGAATTTGTAGAAACACCTAACGTGACATAATGCAGCATGACTGATGAAATGCTGTGTGCTCCAGTACAACCCAGGGTCTAGTCTTCTGAAAACAGCTCAGAAATTAATCTCTACACTGAAGGAGAGAAAAATAAACCATGAAAACCACTTGTTTCTCCTTACCTGCCCGTCTTCAGCTTCTTAGTAATTGCATTAATAACTACCAGGGCCCCAAAACAGTGAACTGTTTCCTAAATTAAAGATGAAGCAGAATATGCTGCCAATATGGACAAGAAACATCAGGGGGGGTTGTTTGGAGGTTTTTTAGGGATGGGCATCAGGTGGGGGTTTTTTGTTGTTGGTTTTGGTGTTGGGGGTGTTTGGGGAGGTTTGGTTTGTTTGATTTGTTGGGACAAAGCTGCAGTACATGGACCATGCCTAATGGAAGCATTCAGACTTTTAGTGAGGCCCAGGGTCATTTTAATTTTTAGAGAGATGCAGAACATTCCCAAATGGAAAATATTTACCCTGAAAAAGTCAGGAAGAAAATAAAAAAAAAAGCCTTTTTAAAGATTGAACTGACTACTTCTTAGACTTGTCAGCATGTGTATATTTTTCCAATCTCCACAACAATAAAAAAGCTATCAACTCAGCTTCACTTCTATGTACAGTGGTTTTCACCTTTAGATTTTCAGTAAAGGAATATATGGCTTGCAAATAATATAAAGTAATCTAATCCTTGCTAAAAATAGTTTCTGTAAGAAAGCACTTTTAGATATCAAGGAAATAATTCTGTTGATCATGAGATGAACATATACTGTCTTTTAATATTTAGATTATATGTAAATTTGAAACATTCATCTCAAGAGGCTTTCCATTTTGTTTACATCACGATTGAGTTAACATTAAATGAGAAAGAAAAAACAAGAAAAAAACAAGAGGAAGTAAAGAGATTAAGACTTCTAAATATGAATATTTTAGATTTTATTGAAGGGGGATATTTGAGAACAATTATCAAAATTCATGCATATTTCTGGACTAATTAAATACATGACTAAGTAGCTATTAAGGTTGATTCGACATGGTTAATTTAGGGTTTAAAAGGCAGCAGACACCTTCTGACACCACCAAAAGTGTTGCGTTGCAGCTGAAGAGCAAGAATAAAGGGATTTACTCCTTTAACCAGATTTGCCTTAGATCTAACAGACAAACAGGTTCTTGTGTTAGCAAGTTGACAAACTTTACCCAGGCTCTGTGAGGAACAAATGGGAACACAGCACTAAAGCCTATTTCCATAATGTAAGACATTCTGTTGCATCTTTCCAAGTTGTTGAACTATATTATCTTCTATCCCTTCTTTTCCCCCACCCTGCTCCCTCCTTCAGGCCCTTTCCTGATAACAGAGAAAACCCAGCAGATTAATATGGGGGTTTTTTGAGTTCAAACTTCCTTCCTTCAGTTGACTTCAACATACCCTGACCAACTCAGTAGGGGAATGCAACAGTGAAGTCACACATCCTTGCAAACCAATCCACAGCATTCCTCATCTTCAGCTGAAAGACTCAGCAGCCTGGTTATGCCTCCAAGAGAAAGTTGGGATCTGGTTCTGGGGGCAGCATTTGCTGCCAGAAAAAAAACTTGCTTCCCTCCAGGTCTAATTGGAGGGAGGAGGGATGCACAGAGAAACACGGACTATTTTCTAACAGAACATTTTCACAGGCTCAGTGTTTCCAGCTTTCAAGATAAACCTCTCGACTTTGCTTTGACATTAATTTCTGATAAATGCCTCAGGTTTACCTTGGCATTTAACAAAGCAGCAGGAGACCATTATGCTGTGACAACGCTCTATTCCACTGATACTATCTCTTAATTGGAGAAAATTTCTCTTCATCTGAAAATGTTTGGCAAGATTCCCCATAAAAAAAACTATGGTATATCTAAGTTGTAAGCTTTAATAAGATAGGGAATAAAATACCCAGAGCAGATGTAAATCAAATCTTTCCTATCAAGTTGCAGAAAACAAGCCCATTGTTGCAGACACCACTGTGAACCCCAGCTTTTAATTATTTATACAAACTACTGAGATGATAGGATACTTGGAAGGATGGTCAGTTCTACAGATAATAATGCAGCTCATTTGTAAAACAAAGCAAACAGGAACTAATGTCAGTTTTCAGAACAGCAGAAATTTTAATTGCTTTTGCACATAAGTGACAGTAGTAGCCTTCCTGTCAAACAGAAGATAACACGCAACTTGGAGGGAAAAAACAGAACTAAACAGCTGACTTAGATTTGCAAGAAATTTATACTCTAGCTCCCAGGTTCTGTCATTAATCTGCTTGGCTAAGAACTTAATAATGTTCTTACCTCTGCACTTTGCTAGGCCCACACAAGCCAAATGCCCTGTCAATACAGTTCAGTTCAGAGCCAGGGTGGGTACTGCCCATGCAGTGCTGCTCTACTAGGCAGGTCCACATGTACATGCAATAACTAATATAATACCTTGTACAAATCTAATATTTTGTTCAGTCCAGCCTAATATTTCATTGCCTCAGCTCTGTATTTTGGAATCACCTCATGGTCAGCTAATATACCTGGTCTTTCTCCACTGCTGTCATCTGTGGAACAGGAGCCCCTTAGATACAACAGCTTGAAAGGCACTTGCACTATTTGGTTCTCAGTCTTCTACTGCAGTTCACACTCATTGTACTCTACCTGCTTCAAATTAGGATCCCTTTTGGTGCCAATGATGCCTTTCTCAACTACGCCTCTACAAATATCATTTTCAAGCCCTCATATTTTTTCTCCACAAAAAATGGACTAAGAAAAATCCTAAATAGATTAGTTTTTAAAATATCCACCCCCTTGGCACACTCCACTAGCAGCTCCCTTTCACAGAGATCCCATGCTCTTCTCCCTTCCTTAGTCATCAGCCATTTCTTCTGCTAATCCCAATCTTCTGCAGGTTAACTAACCATTTCCCTAGTGGTAGCTTATCAAACACTTTAGTGAAGTCCAGAAAATTACATCTACTGCCTCTCTATTGTCTAGATTATCATTTATCTTCCAGAGCTGCCTCTCTCTCATTCCAGTTAGGGAATGTGATTTTATCAATGCTTATAAGGAAAGCAGGGCTTTACATCTATGTTATTCCCTTCCATAATGAAAAACATCATCATTCAAGAAGTATTGGTGATAATTATGTACTTGTTGATCTAGAATTGCATCAATAGCTGCAAAGCCTGGGCTGGGTTTTAGTTAAATACAAGAAATTTCACTCTACGTTCCCTAAAGTCCAGGCAAGAAAAAAAAGCACACACCACAACTGATTCAATTACTAAAATGGATTCTTTTTCAATTTTATTTTGATGAATCTCTGAAATTTATTCAGATGGAAGGATTGTTAATATTTAACAGACAAACGTGCAAGAGATAGTTGAGAACACACGCATACATCTCCCAAGGACAACTGTCCTTGGCCCAAGGACAATATTCTGATGTGAACCAATGATACTTTTTGCTCATGCTGTGTGCCAAGTTGCACAAACTATCTACATAAAACCAGCTTTTGGTTCCCCAAACCGGCCCCATTTGTTGGGCTTGGATGAATCAGTGGGGAAAAGCTCTGCCATTCTCTCCTATTGCAGCAACAAGCCCCCTGCCCATTCCTTTCTATCACCGACTACACCTCCCACTGAGCATGATAAGGAGGAATGCAGGCACTACAAAAGCTCCACAGCTGTGTGTGCACACTGCAGCTCCCCTCTCCCTTTGGAAGGGAAAGCAATTTGATACAAGGCCTCACATGCAAAAGCAGTGACACTGATAATGTAATAGGTTATTCTGTTCCTTCTGATGTCAGGGACAAGCAGTATATAAATGGAAGTGAATACAGGAATGTGAATATGGAATAAAAAGTCTCCTACAACTACCAGTTGCAGGGAATGTAGTCCTTAAGTGAGACATTTGCCTGGATTAACAGTATATTAAAATAATAGCATGGTAGGTTCATATAGCCCCCCAATGTCCCTACATATACATATACTGCTCTTCCTTACCAACTCCCTCCCCTTGGAGAGACTGTTAATAACCACCTTATGGAAAAAAAAAAATAAAGTGGTCAATTTTCTGTACTCCTGTCTCATCTTTCCCTGGTCCTCCAATCTCCTCCTTTCTAAATAGAGTTCCTCCTTACAAACAAGATCATTAAAAAGCTTTGAGTCAGTTGCTCATCTGGTATCTCGATGGATTAGACTGTAAAACAGGCGAGGAATGATGAATATCCTGCTTCCATTTGCTGCTAAATTCAGTTACTACTACTCTCTGTTGGCTATATTTTACAATATAACATTTAGTAATATCTATACCACTTTAGAGTGTACAATATTGTTAGCCTAAGAGTGCCATGGACATGGTATTTTATAATGAATGAACTGTATTTATAGCCAGAGTCCCAGAGACACAGTTTTTCTATTTCAGCTACATTTAACAATCTGGGTTAGTTAATATTCGTATTTCAACAATGCTGAAAAGGAAAACTACACTTGCTTAAAGGAAACAAGGGGGGTTGTTGGGCTTTTTTGGTGTTTGGTTGGGTTTTTTTGTGGGACATTCTTTGAAATCTCTAACCCCCAATATACTTCACTCTCTGACAATTTATAAGCATTTCAGCTGTGATATAACCACTGCTGAGGAGAGCAACTTAAACATAAACAGTATAAATCCACGTTGCCACTGCGGGCATATGCAGCACAAACATCTTATCTGGAGCAAAGTTTGTCGACTTAGCACATTGTACTTGATGCTATGTGTCACCTGTCTCTTGTTTGTCTATAGATTAGCACAAAAATGTCATTGCAAACTAAGTGAATAGGGCACAGACTAAGCACCTGCCACTTTTAAAACTCTTTAGAAGACTCTCTTGTTTATTTTGTAAGCACCCAGGGGTGCAGTTAAATAACTGCATTGAAACAAACAATACTGGTGATTATTAAGGAGGCTTTTCACATGAAAATTCACTTCAGAAAAAAATGTTTTGCAGATGTAGAGAAGAAAACTGTATCACTAAGAACCACTCAAAATACTTTGGTGGACCAAAACACCTTTATTTTTCTCTTGGCGATCTGCCAAGTTCACTGTCGGTTTGAAAAGAATTCTATAGCTGGAGGCTAAAGCAGAAACTGCAATGATTTAAAAGAGAATTGGCTACAGTAAGAATGATAATGCACCATATCGTTAAAATGCAACTGGCATCTTAGCCTCCCTACAGCTCTTGAAAATGTGCTTACTCCTCAACTATTTACCAAGAAAGGAGCAGAAACAATTGAAATCACACAATATAGAAAAATGTTTAAAGGACTCAGAAAAGAAGTACATGCAGAATAATTTGCTGGTAGGGCTGTTAAAATAACGATGCCTTATACATGGCCAGATTACAAAGAAAAGCATATGGAAATATACAGCTGAATTTGGTACCAGATTCATTTATCTCAATTAAACATATAGCAAGTGAATTAATAATGAAGGTCCACTTACACTTAGGAAATTAAAGCTTTATTTGCAGCTGGCGGATTAAATATTTAAATGTTGTAGGCCTGATAATATTCACATTTTAATGCTTGGAGGATCATCAATTGCTTTCTAAACTGCTTGGGAAATTAGATTTAGAAAGTCTTTGCATCAAAGCCTTGTATAGTGGTCTTCTTTGGAAGGCTGTTTTGCAAGACTAAGACTATTACAGAAAATAACTATAGTTTCCCAGTGAAGGAAAAGTTCAGCAAGGCCTTCAGCAGTTTCAGATAACAGAATTTGTTATTCAGATGTTGCTTACTCTAACAAGATAATAATATGCAGGCTTGAGTCAGAAAACTGTGCAACTCTGTTTTTCAGGTTCACAGGGAAGAATTTATTTACAGCTAGATGCCTAACTTGCAAACTCTGTTGTGAGATTTCCCTCACAAAATTCACTTTGACAGATTTCATTTGTTCAATAGTTGTGTCCAGTTTTACAATTAAACAGAGCTGCTTCACTCAGCATTTATACATGACATCAGGTGCCATAGCAACATGATTACAAGTTTCCATCAATTTGTAGAGCTGAGTAAATAATTATCAGTGAATAATTAACTAAACAAAATTAGCCTCTTTTTCTGCTTCCAGCATGTCCACAAGCAGATTGTATTTTCTCAAATGTATTCCTTATTTAAACCAAATGGAAACACTCCAGACCCCACAGAACCAGATCTTCAATATGCCATAACTCCATATGAGGTAGATAACTTGCTAAAAGAGAT
>VYZX01007293.1:235966-256861 GCA_013401335.1 Brachypteracias leptosomus | reverse complement strand
ATTGTCATAAATATTGTATAGATATATTGACACTACAAAGCACACAAACAACTCAGGGCTCCTGTGTGCTTGGCTCACAGAAGGAGAATAGAGCCCACTATCACTCACTCATCTAAAGAGCAAATGAAGAGTATGAAGTGATGCAATTTTTTTTTTAATTCAAACTTCTGATATATAGAACTATTTTAAGACCTCCTGAGCAGCCTCCTCCCCTCTGCCTTCCCTCAGAGGACTGTATGAAGCATATACTATTGAAGCATCATTATTTCTACAGTCAAATTTTTGTGGCAAAGTCTCTGTGACAAAACCAAGAATTCACTGGATGGTAAAATATGAGTGATATTGCAAACACACTGAGGAGCACAGAGTTGGATTCTAAACTCTCTTTCATGCATTTCAGACAATGTTTTAAAATCACAGAATCATAGAATGGTTAAGGTTGGAAGGGACCTTGAAGATCATCTAGTTCCAACCCCCCTGCTGGGGGCAGGGACACCTCTCTGCCATGTTCCTCTATGTCATGGCCTTCTTGAACCTTACTAATGGCAGCACCTCTAAAAGCAAGGAAGGGTGAACCACAAAAGATCTGTAGCTACAGCTCTGTTCACATAAGCATTAAGATTTGACATTTCTTGTCAGCAATTCTCAATTCCTAAAGAATCTCTAGTTGGCTAGAAGTACTACTATACATAGCCTTTCTGGCAACATTTTCAGTATTTTGCACTTTCATGCTAAGTTAAGAAGTGGATGATGCTTTTTGCCCAAAATTAGAAAAAGAGACTGAACTAGGGGGTTCTAAATTAAAAGAAAAAAAACCCACCAAACAAGTTCATATTCTGCCAAGCACATTTATGTTTGTTACAGAAAAAGAGAGTCACCCCATTGGGCTTCCATCTATTTGATCCAGCTCACCAAGACCTACTTTTAAATTTTGAGTACATCATGTTCCTTCATATGCCTGGATTGACAAGGAAAACCAAACATCAGCTCTAAGAACTGACACTGCCTGTAAGACTTTCACACAAGAAAAAAAGAAAAATAATAAAATGTAAAAAACCCTACAGTTACAGCTTGGATAAGAACAAAGACTTAGACAAACACATAGAAAAATAAGAAAGGAACAATGACTGAGAGAAAAACTTTCCTGTGTACTCCTAAGTACACACAATTTTGCAAGCCATATAGTGTAGTTCTCTACAGACTTTATTCTGCAGGGAAAATCATTATGATTATAGACTCATGAAAAAGTAAGGCTTGCAAACTGGCAAGATCATTTCTTTCTAAATCATGAAGAGAAAAAAGCAAGTGCAAGGCAAGAAACCAGTATCCAATAAAGTATTAAGTATACAAAGTTTCCCAAAAGCAGACGGCAAATCTGCCAAGTATTTTCTAATGCTTATTGAATTGAAATTCAGCATAATCTAGGCCAGAAAGAAAAGCACTATGGGAACCAACATCACTTCATGGTGAAAGACTCATGTTCACAGTGAAACAAACACCACCTATCCCCAAAATGTGCACAGTGATCATCTCAGCCACTTCCTTTTTACTTTTTTCCTAGGACTCACTAGTGCCAATTAAAGTGCTTAGAGACTTGAAATTCTTTTGCTTTTTCAAGTGCCTTTTGTAATCAGTCTTAATGTAAGAGGGATGTGTGCAAAGTGCCATCTTTCTAACTTCCTAGTAATTGATATTTAACTTGCACTAGTGCAAGAGCTTAATGTGATTCAGCAAAACAATGATTTGCACTTGTGACCTTCTGGTAGTCACCTGAAGCTTGTGTTTACAAACAAGAAATTTAGTTTGTCTCAAGTGGACCAAGTGGTCAGGATTTTTCTCCCTCCAGGACAGCAGGACTTTTGGGTGGAAGACTNGCAGGACTTTTGGGTGGACGACTGCTACTCATATCCACCCCAGAGGAGAACCCCCCCCCCAACACACAAAATTATTCTCACGTTTCTTAAAGTGAAAGAAATCACTAAATAGAAAACACTAAGGCTTTCATTCCTCTAGGCTTTTATTCTTCTTCAGAGATGCAGATCTCCATGCCTGTAAAGGTAAATTCTGTTTTCCATCACCCTTACTGAGTAGTTCTTTGGCAGGCTGAGCAGATCAGCTCATCTGAGGGGAAGAATCCAACCATCCCTGTCACCAATTTCCTGAAGAGAAGTATGGGGTTGAGAAATACTATGTGATGGAAGATTGTATACTACTCTGGAATTATTTGGCTTGAGCTTTATGAACCATAATACATTATGGCTTATTTTCTGACCAGTGTGAGCTAAATAAATTACAGAAAATTAGCAGAGCACTAGAACAACATCAAATACTGCACCAGTAAGAGAAGAGTCTTTTCTGTGGTAACAGGCAGCAGGTGCTAAAACTCCACTTGTTAACTTCCATTAAAACAATACAAGTGAAGAAATTACTTTCCCTACTTCATTAACTAAGCTGTAAGATAAAACCAAACCAGAAGCCACCTGGTTTTTAGTCCAAATGAAATACTTTGACAGATTAGGAGTTAACTATGTCTTCTATCGCATGTCAAAAATACACCACAGGTTGTCCTGGCATCTTGTTCACTTCACAGTCTCATTAGCATACACCTGGAACCTACTTAGATTTATAGTATTCCCAACATAGTCATTCATATTTGACATATTTTGATATGTGATGTACAAAAGCTTCTGCCACTTTGGAATCTGCCTGTCAGCCTCCCCTGCTATTTGCCATTAACTCAGATTATGGAACTCAGATGAGTTTCTTCTCCCTGTGTTGCATCAGGTCCTCAGCAACTGATCTGCTGAAGTATCCTTAAATTTTACCAAAAAACAACCAAAGAACCTCAACACAACCAAACCTATTTCTAAATGCTGTACTCTCAATCTATTAAAGATTTTATTCAAAATACCATGTGGCACAGAAATACATATCATCAGAAAGAAAATGCCTTCTGAACTACAAACAGCATCATATTAGCTTGATAATGAAATATCAGAGGACAGGTTGATCACATACCAGCTTTGTCACACATTCTAAAAACAATCAATTCTACACTTCACTGCTGGAACTTCTGTCAAATTTGTCATGCCATTGAACAATTATTTTTCTGAAGTCATGGAACAAATAGGCCAACCTGAAAGTTCTTTTGAGAAATACTACTAATGCTGTTTATCATTAAAACTGTATTAGTCACACCAGTCAGAGTTGATGTGTAATACTGTAACAGCAAAAATTTTAAAAAAACTAAACACAATATTGAGAATTCAGAAATATAATATGGAGGCTTAGAAACTATGCATATCACCCCTCAAAACACATTTAAAGGTTAAAAAATAAAATCCACACAAAATAAAAAACCTAAACAAACAAAACCAAAACCAACAATACTACTAAAGCTAAAAAAACCACCAAAAAACACAGAAGTGGAAGGGTTGAGCTGCATACAATAACTGATCCACACTCTCCTACAAAGTCTCCAGCATCACAAGCAGTGCAGGCTCATGATTTTTTTTTTTTTTGCATCAGGATAAGAGCTCTGTTCCCCTGGCTACAATGAGGTTCTGAATAATCTTGGGTCTTGGAGGGTTCTTTATGCAGATGATATTTGGAAAAGGAGGAGGGCTGACTGAAAGTTTTTAATGGGAAAGTGGCTCTGCTAAAGGAAAATCTCTGTATGGAAAACACAAAGTTGACTATCAGAGTAAGAGTTGTACATCACATCACAGCACCAAGGAGCTCATCAGCAACATTCTCCCACAGATTGTTTCAAAGCCAGGTGCCCACAGAGCACGAATTATTACCAAATAGTAAATCTCAAGTTTCATGAAAAATCTGAAGGCAGAGTTCTTGATTTTTACAGCCAGGGAATTTTGGGCATCTTAACAGTCTGTGTTAAATGACAGGCAGGTAAAGACTGAGAGTTTGAACGTCAGGTTGTTAACTTGTTACTAATTTCTGAAACAAAGATTCACTGCATCACCATTCACAACAAACTTGAGAAATTTGCCAGTTTCCTGCAGCAAAGACTTTCAGGTGACAGTTGATATTATCCTCACCTTAACTGCTAGGAATCTTATTGGCAACTTCAAGAGCACAGAAACTAACCACTTAGCACACTGAGGGTGCAAACACAAGCAAAAATCATCATCCTCCCTGTATTTCTACCCCTCTGCCTGAAGAGAAAACAAAAAATAAACTTGAAACCAAAGATGACATTATTGTAGTTGGGTGGATAACAAAGACACCATAGGTGCTAATTCATCCCTAGATGCCACTTACATCACCACAGCAAACAGCTAGAGATGTCCTGGGAAATGATCAAGCTATCCACAAGCACTTGAGAAGATGATCAAGGTTCCAAGCACACTTTAGATACCTCCAAATTCTCAAAGAAAAAAATACTCCCATATACTTTCCTGACCTTAAGCATTTCAGACTTTAATTAGTTTTGTTACACTTAACAATTAAGTTACTACATAGTTTTTTTTCCTTCAAAGAGCTATTAAAAAAAAAAAAAAAATCAACTATATCTAGATGTACTTCATTTCAGGTAAAACATGTAAAAGTCCACAAACTCTACTTCAGATCAGGTCATGCCTTTCCTTAGGTAACGTATCACACAACATCAGAATGCAGAACTCATCATACAAAATTAAGAGGAAATGGAAACTAAAAAGGAAAAAAAAATTAACAGTTATAACCACCCTTAAAACAGCTATTAACATTTGTTTCTAGTATTTGATATGCAGCATTATATAACAGAGAAATTCAAGAGTTTCTAAAAGTTACCTGTAACTTTCCTCCATGTCTCTGCTGAGGCACTGACAAACTGGAAGAGCTGATGAGGCACTGCAATAATTTGTCCAGCAGACACTTGTACATAAGCCAGCTCTTCAACAAGTAGAAATCCATTGATGAGCTTATGAGGTCCTGAGAGGGCTCTGCCGGGAAGACCACACTACAGCTTCTATGGGAAATTACAACATGTTGGAAGATCATTACTTCTTTGATCAGCTGGCAAAACACCCAAACAAGCCACCACCAAACTGCTTATGTCTCCCACCAGCTGGAAGACTGCAGTAGTCAGCACTAACAGCCTGACTGACTCAGTCATCCTTACAGATTCTGCCCTTAATAAAATACACCTGCAAGGGGAAAGGAGAGCAGGGAGCAAAGATCTGATGCACCTGTGGTCAACTCTTCAGCTGGTGGTGCCATGCCCTAATCACCTCTGGTTTAGTGTTTGATCTTAAATGCCACATGATTCAAACTCCTGCAATTGGCTAAGATGACACAGCCAAGTTTTTTTCCAAGGCTTTATTCCAATAGATCTATATGCCAGGATCCACTGATCTAACACGCTGAATCTGCTCTAGTCTGCAGCATAAAGCCCCAAAACTGCTGTGAATACCTTGCTGCTCACTGTGGGGGCTTCAAGCAAGGAAGAGACTGAGCTTATAGGCCATGAAACATGCACTGCAAGATGAGTCAATAGCAAAGTCACTAACAGTGAACATGGAACCATATTCCTAATTTCCTTCTATGATAGGACTAAGTGTTGCTATCAAATCCCAATTAGCTGAGAAACAAAAGGTATACCATGGCAGATACTCCTCACTGTAGTAACAACTTCTCTACCCCCCTGCAAAATAAGCTGTTTCCAAACCCATGCTAAGCTGACCCTTTAGAGATGCAGTAAAGCAATGGTGTCTAAGACAATTAAAAAGCTTTTTAACCTTTTATTGCTTGTTTTTGTCCAAGTCCTTGTCAATTTCGCACAAGTGTTGAGGGCTGAAAGAAAGATTTAATGAAACATGGTCAATCACTTTCTTTGACTATGCTCAATATACAAAATGTAGAAAATCACTCCTTGAAATTAACCTATTCCCCTGCAATCAAATGTTAGGTTACGTTTCACAAATGACCCTTTTCTCCTAAGAGAGTAATCAATATTCAGTTTCTTCCCCGCCCTCTGCAACCACTGCCAGAAATCCATTTTATATAAAACTGAAGACAGACATTTACTTGGAAATCCGTAATTCACACACTTATTTCTCCATCGCCACTGCAGTGACTCTTGCCCCTGCACCAGCTCAACAGCTTCTGTAAGTCAAGGTGAACATTTCCAGCCTTTTCTGAGGCAAACGGGGAGCACAGGCCTGTGGCTGGTGGCTCCGTGCGCGCCCGCCTCCCACAGACCTTGGGGTTTGCTCTCCCGCCCTGCCCAGGGGCCTGGAGCCTCCCCCGGCCCGTCCTGGGCTGAGCAGGGGGCTCTGCGCGGAGGGGGGCACACAAACCACATTCTACAAACCATGGGCCACAAACTCTGCGGTGAGAGCTCTGGCTCTCCTGCTTACGTGCCTGCTACTCTGCCCTGGCACAGAACGAACCAGAGTAACGGGAGATGGATTCCCGGTGAGCTGGGCACCGGCTGACATGTTCGGGCAGAGCCCGGGGTTACCCGGGCTTCGGGANCGCTAACTGCTGCGGCACGTGGCGGGGCCCGGCCCAGCGGCAGGACTCCCCCGCGGCGCCCCAGCAGCACCCGGCGGGCAGGACGCGGGCCCCGCAGCCCGGCTCCCGCCGCTGCCACCGCTGCACCCACAGCCTCCTGCTCATCCGCCATCAACCCGAGTCCAGCAGCACCTGGGTCCCCTCCGCTACAGAAACCAGCGGATACACCACATTAGGGCAGCCCCGTAGCGCTAAAAAAACAAAAACCACCAACCAACCAAGAAAAGAACCACAGAAAAAGCCTGATCCCTTTTTCCCTGGCACAAACGCCAGCGTGCCAGGGCCTTGTGTTGGAAAAGCAGGTCGTGCGTCCCCCCTCATTACTGCCCGGATTTATCTTGTTTCTGGGCAGCCTGGCTGGGGTTGTGGAGGTACCTGCTGTGGCTGAACACCTTCCATTCTCCCCATTAAGTCCATTAACATATTTCCAGCCATGCCGAGCACAAGTATCCAGCTCTTTCGCTGATTTCCATCCAATGTTTTTATATAGTTTGCCTGCAAACCCCAGTCGGAGCGGCCTGTCTGTTTTTATTAAAATTCGCATGTATCTCACTGGAACTGACTGCACAACCAGCACACCTCCGAGGGGCTCTCATGGCAAACCACCGAGCACAGTCCTGCCATTCAGAACTTGTTGCAATAAGCTTCTGTTTAGAGGCAAGCAACTGAACATTGTTATTTGGAAAGTTCTAGTTTCTGTAGGTGCCCCAGGCTGCTCAACCCACAACAAACATACAAACCCACATCTAGTAGTTCACTATAGCACAAGCATGTGTTTTGCCATCACTAACGTATCTTTGCCCCAAAAACGTGAACAGTAATAGCCTGATGTTTGTTTAACAGCAACAATAATATGCAATGGAATCAGAGCTATTTCCTTTAAACCCATGCTGTTTATAGCAAAACACAACAGATATGATCGATCAGTGAAAGCAATTAAAAAGTAACAGTAAACAAGTAATCTAGGTCATGACAGAGCCAGGGATTCATGGGACACATACCTGGGTACACGACTCAAACAATTCTGCCCATACAAAAGTCAGAAACCACCTGCGTATGCTGTATCTGCTTTATGAATTGCCAAGACACAGCTATTAGCATGGTTTACAGGCTATGCACCACACTATTCTTTATCAAAAAATGCTAATTTAGTGCCTCAGCTAGTCCGCAGATGCTTTATTGTATCATGACCATTTAGATTCCACTTTTCTCATGCCACAGTCAGATATTGTGAAAAATCAAGTTCCATTTACAGCACCCATTGTTATTTCACAAAGTAGCACTTCATGCTACTACTGATGTGTTACAGACTATTAACAGTAATTTAGTTTTAAATGCCAGTGCATGCCAAGTGTTCTGGATATGAATACTAACAGGATGAAGTTATGCAGGTGTNAAAAAAAAAAAAGGAAAAATCCCCACCACACACACTACAACCCACATAGGAAACAACTGCCAACTCTTGGAGAGAAAACACAGAGGATGGGACTTGTCTTTTCACATTTTAGCTGCATAAAGTTAGTTATTCCCCCCCACTCATCAGTGGAAATGCATCCCCCTCCAGGGATGTCTGAAGATAGATGCTAACAACCCAGAGGTATTTATACCCCTGCACTGATTATAGAGAGAAATTTAATAATAATTTATGGTAGTTGCTTATTTTACAGACGGACAAGAACACAGTGGTGATTAGTGATCCCCACAGCTACACGTGGTACTTTGCAGGCTGAGACACACACAACCAGTGGGATGAGGTCTGCAGCATGGTAAGATATCTGCCTATCAAACTGGGAATTTCCTCATTCCTAGAACAGCTTCTTCTATGTTTAACTGCTGCCTCCATTTAGCTTGTGGTAACTCTTTGTTAAAAGTGCTTCTCATACGCTGTTGACATCCTAGCTAAATGAGTTCATTATCCACATATGTAAGCACATGATAATAATTAATGAACAAAAAAATGCAAATTCAAGTAAGTAGACTACCAGAGCTCTCTGGAGGGTGAGTGGTCCCATTTAACACCTACTCTTTTAATAAGCAGCCAACCGACTAAACAATACAAAGAAAGAGAGAAGCTCAGACTCTGATGGATGCTTAACTACCTTCAAACCTGCTCTTCACAGTTCTTGCCTGTATGCTTGAAACTTAGAGGGGCTCAGAATTGCTCTAGCTAAAGTAGCCAGTCCCAAGAACCAGACAAGGAACCCTTTATCTTTATAAATACCTAGTAAACCTAATTAATTGATTCAGTTGGATAATAAAGAATAGATTATTCAAAAAAAGACTGGCCCTTTATCACATCCTTCCCTGTTCCCTCTCCCTAGTTCTTTTTCTGTAAAAGCTGCCCCAAAGTGGGGTCTCAGACAGGCCGGATTTCCAGAGTGGAACTGCAGAGAGAAGATTCTGTATTTGGCCTATGAACCTCCTTTTGCTTTTAGCACTAAAAATAAACAAGTGGGAAATTATTTCTATTAAGCTGGGAATGCCCTTTGAGAGAGTTTGCCAGCACTGAAAGGGTTACTGTACATTGAAATAGTTCTTCACCTTTTTGTTCAATGTGAAAGGCAAAAAAAAATGATGCAAATATGAAGCAATGTGTCAGTTCTGCTAAATAAAAATGTGCACAGTAAAACTAAATCACATACATTGAAGTGTTATTTTGGTTTTATGGAAATGTAATCTGTGTTATGACATTTGCATTTCATATAACTGCTATGGATAACTAATCTTCCAATGCATTGCATACCATTTTGTCACCAAAAAAAAAAAAGTAATACTGTATCATCTGTTTCCACCTGTACACTAGAATATTCCATGACAAATGTATCAACATCAATTGTATAAATTCACTCGAGAGCCAATGCAAAGTATGGATACATTTAACAGAAAGATTTCTTTTTCCCTTAAACGCTCCACAGCTATTAGAAGATATCATAGCTTGGTAGCAAATAAAAAATTACAACTTCAAACAACACAATATATGGATGTTTGTATGCATTCTAAGACTTCTGAATTTTGAGTGAAAATTAAATACATCAACTGCCAGTATGGAACCTTAACCAAAACCTTATGAAATTGCATGTTTCCCATTCCATGCCCAAAAGTCAGTTTCCAGCTCTGAGACAGTCTGCATTATGCTCCATATTACAGAAAAAAAAAAAGTGATACTTAAATACAAGTGAAAATACATTTGGAAATCATCACCCTTTCACTTTTCCTTCTGTCCCCTGTGCTTTTGGGGTTTTGTTTTCCTTTTGCTTACCTAAGTTGTTATGCAGCTTCCCCAAAGTTTCAGTTCTCCACAAAAGCCTTTGGAGGAAGTTTTAACAAAGGGGCCGTACATGATTTAGCCCAGATTAAGGTCAGATTTCAAAACACCAGTACAAACAAAAAGCCCTCAGCTCACCCGGTTTGGAAACCAGTCAAAAGCAAGGGGACTCCATAGGAGCACAGAGTTAAGCCTTGGGGTTAATCCCCCAGCCCCTGAAATCAGGTAGGCACAAGGAGCAGGACTAAAAAGCCAACATGCTCAGGTAGAGTGCAGCATCATTCGCCAGCAGATGAGACATTGAGGTAGCAACAGAGTTGTCATTGACTTTCCATGGGACTTGTACTCTTTAGTTATCAAGGGACATTTCAAAAAGGCAAACCTAAAATATAGAATGGCCCAACTCACTGAAAATTGCAGAACTTACTGAAAATCCAACCAGCAAATGTATGGTCAACTGATTATTTCTTAGCATAATTAAGGAAGGTCGGTTAAATGTGTTTGTTTCTTTTCCTGGGAAGATCATGTTTTCCTGCCTGTTGTGAAAGGCAATGCAGAAAAGATGTCTGTTCACTCGGATGGAGCTTTCTGCAGTGACATGGCTATATTTGGGATTCTTTTGTGTGCTAGGTTAGGAGGAGTAGCAGCTTTTTAAGCTCAGATGTGTAAATGTCCCCATTTACACCCTAGCTCTGCAAAAAAAGGGTTTCCTGCATATCGCAGGCAATATACACACACAAGAGAGAGAAAAGCGAAATAAAAAAATGTAATTCTCATATTAGAAAACTGAGTACTTACCTAGTGATAGCAGCTGGAATGAAAATAGCTGAAAGCAATAAAAATCCATTTTACCATTTAGTACAGTTTGTCAGACTAGAGAAATGGGATTGAATTTCAAAGCCACAGGCAAGCTGGCAGAAATCTGTGGTTATGCAGTTGATAGGGGTTTTTTTTTTCCTTTTTCTTCTTTTTTTTTTTCCCTTATTTACAACTCTTTTGATAAGCCTTCAGCAAGTTACATAGGTTGTTCTAGTTGTATCTCCTTTGACTGGATTAGAATACTTGATGACAGTTTGGATAAGTTTGAGGCAGATGGTTCTTGACATTTTTCATGCCATCAGTTACAAACCATGCAAGGAAACTCTTTCATCCTTTGTTTATCCTTCACTTAGAAGCCACTATAGTAGATCGTTAAACTTTCATTTTTCACAGTGCTGATTAAGGCGTACTACAAGGCAGATGTTATGCAGCACCATTTTTAACAATTTACATTTAGCACCAAAGCTGGCTTTGTACTTGTTCCAGTGGATCAGTTCACATTTCACAAACTTCAAGGTCAACCTCTGAGCATTGCTGCTCTGTGGAACAACTAAATGTTTCATAAAGTTTTCCCTGTGACTTTAGCTCTTCAAAATATGTGCTGGCCACTCTGTTTACTTGTTTAGATCTGCCAAAATGAATACAAGTGTCTATTGTTTATCCCTGCTATAATTAAATGACAGATATAGTTCTATAAAACCCAAGGACTTAAATGACACCGAACAAAAGATTATTATTTCAACACATAGCATGTCAAAAATTTCCTCATTTAATTTCAGTATCAGCATTTCAAAATAACAAATAATTACTATTCAAATGGCAGCTGGTCTTAATTTACATCAGGTCAGGCAATAACATTCCATGGATAAAAATGTTTACTGGTTTACTTCACATCTTTATGTGCATTCTTTATTTGATGATTATGTAAATTATATACTTCCCAGCACAAACTCTAATAATAGCTATATGTAAACAAAACCGGGTAAAGGCACCTTTACATGACAATAATGACAAAACACAATAAGAGTAATTCGCAGCAACTTCATTTTTAAAGGACTTTGTGCTCTATAGAAAACTGATTATTTACAAATATTTGAGCTCATCTGTAGGTGATGTGCTAGTGACAGTTTCAGCAATGGGCAATAAAGGGAAAAGGAACTTTTGGTAGCTGAAGAGTCCTTTCAATTCAGACTCCTCAAAAAATCAACATAAAATGGAAAAAAATGTGTATATAACATTTAAAAGTGTATTTTCTTGAATAGCTTGACAGCTGAGCAACATGAATTCTCAAGAATTTTTTTTGAAAAAAAAAATTTGGAATTTTCTTTGCTTTTGTCTCTTTTTTTTTTTTAAATTAAGCTGTAGCAATACATCTTATTAATTATTATTGTCATGAAATTCTGCAGCAAAGATTAGCAGATTGAATTATAATTTCATCCTCTGATACCTCCTGATCCTCATCACACCCTTTTCTTATGCTCAATTTATTCTATTTTTTTTCCCCTGAATCTGTGCCATAAGGACTTTTCTATCCTAGTCCTAACTCCCTCAAGACTTCCCATCTGTTACTACTATTTCACCCTTTACATCTAAAGCTATTTCATACGTGTATCTCTACCCATTATTCTATTAAATTAATGTTCGGGCTTTTCTCAAATTAAAAATGGGTTTCATCTGAGTAGTTCACTTGAGTAATGACCAGAAGTCAATGAAATCTTGTTCTTGGGATAAGCATCTATGCCATGGAAAAAATACTAGATACAAATCTATCATGAAAAATATTTTCTGCTCTGATCCTCTGAAATCTTAATTTCAGTAGTATCTGGGAATGCCTTCATTTCACTTGAAGAATTACAGCCTCTATAACTGTCAGTCACGCTAATGAAAACGGGGGGAATACACAGATAACACACGATGACAACTCCTTCCTGCAGAAACCAGCCTGGAGATCTTGTAAACAAAAGGCTACTGCATCTTAAAAAAGGGTTGCAATGTTGCTGACTAGAGCTATGCACGTGCCTTAGATTTGATACTTCTGCCACCTAAACCCACGCACCAATCTATATTTATAAAACCTTGAGCAAATGAGGCTCAGAGTAATGATGAGTGTGTCGCTCAGGAATGTGGAATGGCCTTGCAGGAGCACTGCCACAGACATTGTCTTCCTTTCCAATAGCTGCATCAGCAAAAATAAATATAGAAGATGGATACGAGAGGGAAAGGGTGGATTTCATCTTATTTTTTGTTATATTATTATCCCGGCTTACGACGGTATTTATCATCCTACAGTTTGATTTGCTATAATTTATGTTTACCTTTTATCTTCTTAGAAGAAAAGAGTATCAGGCCTCCAAGGAGGATGGAGAAGCGATGTTATTTAATTATTCCAAACTATCTTGTGCTTTGCTACACAAAAGATAACAGTCAACATACTTCTACAAGTTTGCTGATATGCAAGCTGTGGTCAAGATAAAATATTTAACAGCAGAAAAATACACTTTATAGTGCAGCTGCTATAATGGGATTTTAAATAAGGAAAAGCAATTCTGTTTACTCTCAGTTTTGAAAATATGTACGAAGCTAACTACGTTCATCCATAAATTAACTTGAGAGCAGCTGAAGATGGGTGGATAATGGAGCTTGACCATTTAACACACACACACCAAACAGGTGCAGGAGAGAGAAAGCACGTGCAGGTAGCTGTGAGCAGCAGCACTATCAACACATATAAAAAAGAACTGATGTTATCATGGAAACTGTGAAAGTAAAGCTTAAAGAGATTGCACTATCATAGTGCCCCAGGGTTCACGTCCAGACTCAGCTCAGCTCCCTCCGCAGAGTTACATGGATTTGAGTGTTTGGGAACAGGAAAAGAATGAGGAAACAAACAGAGTAACCTGGGCCAGATCCTTGCACACTGGCATCACTCCATGGAAACAAAGGCAGCAGTGCCAGCTCGTGCCAGATGAGAATCTGACATTACATGGAAAAATCCTGAGGCACCTGCAGTTCTGTGGGGGTGAATAATTTATGAATACATGAAATGTCCTGAATAACATATTTCTGAATATTTTCCCATTATTCATTCTATCCCACTTCTTTCGCACACCGTGTTCTTTAAACCTATTTATTACAAGCTCACGGTAGAATTGTGACAGTGACAATTATTTGGCCAATCCCCACCTGTTTCAGTTTCTTTGTCTACTGCAGTTTTACTGGGAGGTGAAGAGAGGTGACTATTTTAGTGTATTCTTCTTCTGATGGTTCTTAGAAAGTGATAGACAAAGGACAGCCAGGTAATCCTTCTTAAGAGGAAAGATACAGTCTCTGCTGCCTTGTCTAATTGCTTTGGCTGCACTATAAATGTTATTTCAGCCTTTTCAAAAACGTACATTCCATTGCAGGCCTAGCACACATTAAATATTAGATAAGCTTCTCAACTCTACTCGCAAGTCAGGTAAGATGAGGGTAGAAGGCTAGGTATAATACATCTCTAACTGAGCACCTCACTAAAATCCTTCTCTTAGGATCTCATATGCAAGCCTAGAGATCAATAACAGAAAACAAAGGAGTCAGCACTACTCCAAAATTGGCATTTATTTGAAAGGGAAGGTCGGTAGCTGTCTGTGCTAAGGATCTGGCTTCACTCTGCCAGTGAGAACATCCCACAGCCAGGCTGGCCTTCACCAGATCACACCCCAAGTTCACAGCTCATCAAGCACAGAATTTCTCAGCACTGGCTGAAATTCTAGGAAAACCTGGGCACTCCTTCCCTCCAAGTGCAACTCCTCTACAAGGATACTGCTCAGGGTGAGCTTAGCTGAAAAACATCCAAGAAACTCACTACGGAGCAGAACTAGCTCAGTGTGTTTCCAGATACACAGAGATAAAACCCAGTGTGGTTCCAGACATGCATGCAATACACGCAGAACTCTACTGCAGCAAGTACCTTCTGGTAATAACATTTATAGAATCATAGAATCGTCAGGGTTGGAAGGGACCTTAAAGATCATCTCGTTCCAACCCCCCTGCCATGGGCAGGGACACCTCCCACTAGAGCAGGTTACTCACAGCCCCAGCCAGCCTGGCCTTTAAAATGTCCAGGGATGGGGCTTCCAGCCCCTCTCTGGGCAACCCATGCCAGTGTCTCCCCACCCTCCTGGGCAAGGACTTCTTCCTAACGTCTAATTTCCATACAGTTCCTACAAGTAAGTGTCTGTGGATATCCGCAATAGAGCTGAAGCATGATATGATGCTTTGGACAACCAATGTCCAAAGTGATGCCTCCTGTAGTGGATTCATTATCTCAATTCCAAACCTGAGCAGCTTCCTAAATTCCCCCTGTCCCACCCTCACTCAGAACGGGAGGTCCCTGCTGAGGTTAGTGTGAACAGAGTTCTTGTTGATACCTGCACCCCTACCATAAACCTCCTGCTTGGTTTGCATGTTGGGGACATATGCAAACATGTAACAGAACCCAAAGTTTACACAGGATTTGTGAATCCTATTCCAGCCCCTCGAGCAGAAACCTTTACTCCTGTTGTCTACTTTTCATCACGATATTCCGTGTCATAGGTACACCTTTGCCAACAGTGCTGGAGGAGCTGTGCACTTCTTGCATGTGCACAACTTCCCACTAGCCTCCCTGAGATTTATGCTTGCATCCAAAGAGGAGAATAGCCCTCTATGAATGTTTTAACACTCAGAACAATGAGGCATTGTGCATCAGACTGTTAAAAATGTTTCTAAACACTGTATTCAATACACACTACTTGATTTCCAAAGCTACTCGACAGAAATGATTTAGAAAACAACTCACAAGTAAACTAAAGCTCTTCTAATAAAACAAATATTTCACAGTTCATTTAATCTAAGATATTGAAAAGAACTGCCAGTACTCAGGTACGTGACCTGAAGCACAGAACTTTATTGCTTTCTCTGCTAGGGATTAGAAATGTGTGGAGTAAAACAGATGCTGCTAGGCAAGGCTTCCTTTAACCTAACAGCCATATCCCAGGACCACTGATCCTTTCCCAAGAAGCAGATAAAAACAGTGGTGGAATTGAGGTCAAGAAGATTTCACGTCTTTTTGACTTTCATCTGTCATATTAGAGAACAAATTCAATATTCACAACTGAATGAGTGAAATATTTTAAAGTATTTGCATTTGGTAATATGCATTAAGAGCTTTACATTTTCTCACAATATTTTTTTTCCTATGGAAAGTATTTTATTCTACAAGACACTTGTTGGGCCTTATTGGTGTGTGGTGCCCTCTCCCTGGTCTTATAGATACGTTTCCCTCTCACTATCTGTCCCCACATATCCCTCTATCTCCCCTTCTGTGAAATGCTTGTTCTAAAGGTGCAGAAGATGTAGTTGTGGTGGCCAGGCTGCAGAGGCATGCATCATATTCACAAGAGATGAAGTTCACATCATATGGACAGCACATGCAAGGCCTATGCCCAGGACACTTTATTCTGTGTGGCTGGTTAAGACTAAATAGAGATTACAAGTGTCAGGCTAGCCAGATGTGTAAATTGGCTTTCAACAAACAGATTTTTTCTGGAATAGTGTAGTTAGATGTTCTCCCCACATGCCATCATCTATTTTACATTCTAACTTATTAATAGAAAACAAATTCTGTTCAAGGAACTACATCTCTTTCGTATTAATCTCAACAAGCCAATGATTTATCAAAGGTATACAGCTCTAATGTCTAGATGAACTGACACTTTTCCAGTCTGAAATAACTAATGCATTGCCAAGGAAAAGAAAGTTAGTCAAATTAAGTATCACTCAATCAAAAAGTTTCAATTTATTCCAATTACCAACATCAAAACTCTCTCATTTAAGCGCATAAACTGCAGAAGGTCAACCCCAGCCAAACACATGACACCTATTTTCCTACCTAGAGAATGAGCAGATCCACTGTGGTACCTTTTTGTTATATTAAGCTCCAGGGTCTGCTTGGAAAACTCTCGAGGAAAGCTGAAGGAAGGGTATTCTCAGGGAAAATACAACTATTTTTTCAATATGCTGCTGCAATAATGGTGAAACCTCTGAGGTTCTCACCATCCCCAAACAAAAACTTAAGACCAAAACCCTTCCTCTTCAACACCAAGCCTGGCTACAGAATTAGCTCCATCTGAAGGAGGCTCTTGCTGTTACTTGTTCATTGTCTTCTACTCAAAGACAATGTGATGAGTGAAATTATATTTAAAAAAAAAAAAAAATCCAATAAAACCAAGTTCTCTGAACTCATGGAGATTTAATTCCAATTGAAACCAACGAGATTTATGGGCCTAAGTGCCTTGGGGACTCTAAATGTTAGTATATATTTTACTACCATATAACAATCAATAGTTCTGAAGGCAGGAGGACTAGTAATGCTCCAGATCCCTTATCAAGATGAGGGTACTTGTAAAAAGATGTCTCTAAGGAGATTGAAAATGATTATTTGCTTTCTTACAGACCATGAGAAAAAATATTAAAAATTAAATCAGTGTAACTCTTAATAAATACGCATGAATAAGTATCAAAGTGACAACTGTTTATTCATCTATTTATCAGATATAGTGATTGAGTTAATGTGTATTGCTATAAGATTCACAGCTAGGCATACATTGATAGCATATATTATAAGATAAGCTATATGAGCTCTTGTACTGGGAAAATATAGTGTAAATGTTATAAGAATCAAGTAAAAATGGTAATTTTTTCACATTATTTTAAATAAATATTTCTAAAGACAAAAACTGGAAAAAAAGGAATATAAAATTTAAAAAGGCACAAGAATAAAGTTTTTTCTTTATGCAGACTATGTGGATAATTTCCTAGCTTTTATTATTTAGTATAATTGCATAATCATATGCGTAAGATAACTAGGGTAATTCAGTAATTAATGTTATGTAAACCAAGAATAATAGAAGAGCTCAGAGTTGCTATCTCAGTAGCAAACTGAATGTTTCCAAGTGTTCATGTTCTTGTATTGTCCTAGTTAAAAGAAATTAAAAATTTATTTAATTGGTAAAATACATTATTTTTCCAGACACATTTTACCTTGTTATTTGCACGGAACTCTAAGTACTCAAAAGCTCAGGGATAGATTTTAAAGTTCTAGGTACCAGGAGGTCACTTTCTGACAAATACAGGAGCTTTATGTGAGACTCCAACTCTTGGCTGGATGGGGCTTTGAACAACCTGGTCTAGTGGAGGTGTCCCTGCCCATGCAGGGGAGTTGGAGTCTGATGATCTTTAAGGTCCCTTCCAAATCAACCTTTTCTATGATTCTTTTGAGAATCA
The DNA here is from genome assembly GCA_013401335.1 of Brachypteracias leptosomus. Classification (NCBI taxonomy): domain Eukaryota; kingdom Metazoa; phylum Chordata; class Aves; order Coraciiformes; family Brachypteraciidae; genus Brachypteracias; species Brachypteracias leptosomus. Next base: position 238,956 of record VYZX01007293.1, on the reverse strand, counting down.
GGCCTTAACCTACTTAACCTTTTGAGTTTCTTTTGTTGGCTTTTGCACCAAGTCATTTTGGTTTGGATCCCAGCCCCCTAGATGATTTTGAAAGCAGTGAATTGGCAAATTTCTTTTTTGTACACTCAAGAACAAACACTACATTGCTTTTGGAGATGGCTCCAGTCAATAATTAATCAGAAATTACATACATCTGGTAGTAGAAGGACACCTAACAAAACTGAACCAAAAGAGAAGACTGTTTAGGAAAGAAATTAAGAACTTAACCTGGGCTTTTGCCTGGTAGAAGTGGCCTAGGTCAGGCATGTTCATAAACACCAGCTATTAATAGAAATCTGTTTTCTCTACAGTAAAATTAATTTGATCATCTATCTCAAACTCAAAAAAGATCACCTTGGCATTCTACTTGGCAAAAGCTCTGGAGAGAAGGTATTTATTTTATTGAGGCAAAATAAAATGCAACTACCATGCTGTACTGTCAACTACTTCTGGAGCAGCATGCTTACAAAATAGCCCTTAAATGCTAGGTTCAAGTAGGTAGATAATATTCAGAAGTTTATAAATAATGGATTGGTTAGGCTAACTTAAAGCAAATTTGGTGAAAGAAAACCAGGAGGCCTTGGACTTAACTTAAATATATCCACCTGAGTAATTCACTCCAATTTGCTCCACTAGTAAGGTGATGAGAAGAAAATGGTAGACACCACCATGACAGGAGTTCTTTTATAGTGTCCTTTTCCAAAGACACCAAACTGAAATCCTGTATCCAGTTAAAGGATGAAAAGGCAGGTTTCAGACTTCAAAGTGTCCAGCTTTTTCTAGAGAAAGGACAGAAGAAAGTAATCATTTTTATGCTAACAAAGGTAGAAATAATGCATTTTTCTCTCATCTTTACATAAAGACACAGCAACTGTTGGTCCTATTGTGGATTTAACCTACATTTTGAGAGCTGAATCAGTTCCATACTGACAAATAACCACTGCTCTTATCCCAAAGAATCTGCACTAGTTTTCTCTCTGCATAGCTCTTGGTGTGAGATGGTCATGGAAAGAAAGAGTGCTGCCTTGCTTCTTCCCACAGTATCCCCTGACTACCCTGGTTTTACAAAGCTATTCAGTACTTCTAAGTTCCCTGCCTTTTCTTCCTCCTAAGCTGTAAGAGCCATGGTTACAATAGGGAGCATTACTGTTACACAGCTTGCCTGATTTTCTCTTCTGTTAGTTTGCAAAGAATAAAACAGAGAGGTGGTGAGGAAAATCTATTCTTTGTCAAAGACTTGTCCTCTTATACTTCACATGCGTGTGGCTTTGCAGTCTTGTGAGTGCTGAGTTTTGAGCTGGGCAGTGTGATCATCAGTTTTCTCATGACAACATAAATGCTTTTCTACGTGATTGATATTCCTTAGCAATTATCTTTGCCAATCAATATTTTGCATTCTTTGGGTGCAAGGCCCACGTGAAGTTCTAGTTGTCATATGTAGCCTTAAGATGCTCTCATTGGCAATCATGGAGACCCAGAAATATGTCTTAAAGGAAAACAGACAGCTCAGGGATTCTTAGTATTTTCTGATATGACCCACGTGTGATACGTGGAGATGGCAACTGATTTACATCAACTTCCTACACATTGAGTATTACAACAATTCACAGTTAAACCAAGCACCGTTCCCTAAAAAGCTGTTATTTTAATTGTGATCCAATTGTCTGAATGAAATTAAATAGCTGCAGATTGCCAAGCTCTAGCAATGCAGACTATGATCTACAAATAATTCCCTGGTTTACTATAATTTCTAAAGTGCCATGTTTGCTGGTTCTGTACAGTGATCTCACACAGATCTGAAGAATTCAGACCAGTTTTTAAGAGTTCTAGTTCAAATGCAGCCCAGTCTCCTGTCTCCATCCTGCTGGGATCCGTGCCAGAGGCTACATGAGAACCAGGACTCCATGAGAACCAGGACTCCATGACTCTTGATCTCTTGAGGAGGTGCCTATTTTAGCAGAGGCTGAGAACACAAAAGAAAGAGCCAGTCTTGCATTTCCCAAAGTTCTGCAGTAGTGAAGCTTTTAGAGGTTTGCAGAAATTCCTATCTTTTTGGTCAGCTGAAGTATGTCCACAGGCCTATTGATGACTTCTCACAGGTTAGAAAATGATACTAAAGTAATTATGCTCAGGCAACCAGGAAGACATTTTCCTCACCCTCTTACCTGAACTACTTCTATCCCCAGCTTTGTTAATTTGGAATAGCTCCAAATTCCAAACCTCAGTGGAACAGCACAGAATTAGACCATCTACCTATTACTTAAGAATGCCAGCATTAGATGATGATAAATTCATGGTAAATAGCTAGCTATTCTATGTATCTTACTGCTCTCCATGGATGGATTACTAATATAAAATAGTCAAACTATTTAAGATGGAAACAGCAATTTGTAAATTGTTTGCCCAACATACAAGCATAAGTTTGGAAACTCTCAGCACTAGACACCTGATGCTCAATATTCTGCAAATCAGTTAGGTACACATTGCATATACATATTCCATGAATCATGTTTAAGGAGCAACTCTGGCCATTTCTTACCTTTAGCATAAAATGCTCCAAATTGCTTGTCAGTTGGTGAAGTATTTAAAATATTCAGTAAACAACTAGCAAATTGTTACTAATGCTGTATGTCAAATAAAATTGTGCTATGAAACAGAGAAAAATGTTACACTTAAGCTGCCAAGTGTTTCAAATGTAGACAAGAACTTTCTTTTACCTTTTTTATTTTAGCAGAAGGAACTGTCCATCTCAGACAAAAAATTCAGAGTTTTTCTTTATTTTGTTATAGTACAGCAACCTCTATCACTAATTGGACTAGATTCTGTAAGTGGTGGGGTCAATAATAGGTCAAATGAAGTTCTCAGATTACTAGACAGGTCAGTCAGGCACTGCCCACTTACATTTTTGGGTTAATGGTTCCTATATTGTACCAAGGGCTATGATTAAGACT